>BMAO01034730.1:0-57207 GCA_019973975.1 Trichonephila clavata
TTGTTTTTCCTGTTTGACAGTCATGTGTAACGATACTATGAGTTCAATGAAGCCTTCTTTTTTGATTCCATGCTACATGCATTGCATTCATTTTTGCTAAATCATGCTTTCGTTATCGTTTTACAAAATGCTATTTCTCATTTCTGAATTTTATGTCAGTCAAATGATTTGTCGCGGGGGATAATAATAAGGGGGAAAACACCTGCTGCTTAAGTTTTGCACACCAATGTATAATCTGATTGTTTCAAAATTTGGGAGATGGGAATTCCTTTACATAAAATATGCATGTAATTGAACTTTCAATGTCAATGAAGGCTAAATCATATTAGCGCGTTTTTACAGTACAACTAGAATTTTTATTAAAGCAGGTAAATAATGTGGACCATTAATTTTTTATGGTTGTTCCAACCCCCTGGAGATGCTCAATAATGCAATTACGAGGGTTTCGAAAATCTGATAGGCAAGTGGACGATATAGAACGTGTTCAGCTGGTCATCTATACAAATAAATAAAATTGAAGTGTCTGTTTGTAATTTCAAATTAGCAGCTTTTTACTTAATGCACTAAAAGTATATACGGTACTCATAACAAAAAACCAATTTTTAAAATTTTTGTCTGTCTGTCTGTTTGTCTGTCTATCTGTCTATCTGTCTGTTTGTTCCGGCTAATCTCGGAAACGGCTGGTGCGATTTTAAAAATTCTTTCACTAATGGAAAGCTACATTAACGGGGAGTAACATAGGCTATATTTTATTCCCGTATTCTTACGGGAACGGAAACTATACGGGTGAACGTGAAACTGAATGCCAAGATGAACGCCAAATTGAACGCCAAGCTGAGCTAATGAAGTCGTTGTTTTGTTTACTGGCGACCGATGCTCTTCATGAGACATAATAAATTTACGCGCACATGATAATACGCTGACACGTGCCATAATTTTTTTTATGATAGTTATCTCACACTGTTCAGTTAAGTAGAGCATCGGCTGTTTCGGATGCACTTTTAAAAATAATAAATCAAGGCTTCATAAGCAAAAAGCAATGCAAGAAACAAAAAATTGATAAGTTTTACGGTTAGTTTTAATCCTTTCTTTTTTTTTTTTATTTACATTTTTAGTCACATTTAAACAATAGTTATTATAATCCCAATCTATATCTATACAAATAAATAAAATTGAAGTGTCTGTTTGTAATTTCAAATTAGCAGCTATTGTTTGCGGGGGCGGGGGTTTAAGGGGCGTTAGAAATTCCGATTTTTAAGTTATTAGACGTACAGTCTTGAAACTTAGTAAGTAGATTCCTCTCATAGGGTAGAGATACGCTACAAAATGGGTTTCGTGAAAATTGCCCTCAAGTGGCGTTGCGGGACTTAAGGGGCGTTATAGATAATTATTTCCATTTTTAAACTATTAGACGCACAGTCTTTATATTTGATAAGTAGATTTCTTTCATAGAGTAGAGATCAGCCATAAGAAGGTTTTGTGAAAACAGACTTCTAAATGGCGTTGCGGGGGATTTAGTGGCGTACTAGATAAATATTTTCGTTTTTAAACTACTTCACCTCCCTGCTTGAAAATTGGTAGGAATGTTTCTTTCATGGAGTAAATATCCGCTACAAAACGGGTTTGGGAAAAATTGATCCCCAAGGGGTGTTAAGGGCAGATATAAATAATTAATTCTATTTTTAAACTATTAGACGCACAGTTTGAAATTTGGTAAGCAGATTCCTCTCATAGGATAGAGATACACTACAAAATGTGTTTTGTGAAAATCGACCCCTAGGCCGCGTTGCGGGGGTTCAAGGGGCGTTATTGATTATTTTTTTTTTTTGCATTTTTAATTTATTGGACGCACAGTCTTCAAATTTTGCTAAGCAGATTCCTTTCATAGTGTGCAATTCCCCTACAAAATTGGTTTTGTGAAAACAGACCCAGAAGTGGCGTTAGAGATAATTATCCCCATTTTTAAACTATTAGACGCACAGTCTTGAAATTTGATAAGCAGATTCCTTTCGTGAAGTAGAGAACCGCTACAAAATGGGTTTCACGAATATGAACTACTAAGTTTAATTTCGGGAGATTAAGAGGCGTAATTGATAAATATTTCCATTTTAAACTATTTGATCATCCTGCTTGAAAATTGGTAGGCATGTTCCTTTCATGGAATAGAGTTCCTCTAACAAAGAGTAAAACGAAAATTGACCCCCAAGGAGGGTTGCGAGGGGTCAAGAGAAGTTACAGAAAAAAATTCCTGTTTTTAATTGTTAGACCCATATATTTTAAATTTGTTAAGCATGTTTCTTTTGTTGAATAGGGATCCACTAAGAATGTATTTTAAGCAAATCAAGTTCTGGGGGGGGTGCAGGGGGTTACTGGGACGTATTGACAAAAAAATTACCTTTTTCGAGCTATAAGGACTATAATAATGAAATTTGGTTTGCATTTTTCTTTTGTTGAGTTGAAATCCGCTAAGAGCGGTTATTTTGGAAAACGGCTCTCAACGGGATTACGGGGATATTGATAGTAAAACTTTTGTTTTTTTCCCTGTTAGATTTAGACTTGAAATTTGGCTTGCATGTTCAATTTACGGAGTAGAGATCCACCGAAAATTGGTTTTGCGGGAATCCACTTGGTTTTTGGGTTACGAAAGAGCAAACATCATTCTATGCTTCAATTTTAGAGATTTTTAGAAAACACAAATTAGATGAGTTCTGCCCCTTTTTTTTATCAACAGGTGACAGTTACAGGTATAAGTATATTTTTCAATACAATCGAATTATTAATGCAGGACTTAGATATCAATAATTTATACATATATATAAGCAGTAAAAATTTATAAAACATCATGAAATTCCCAGCGAAGCGGGCGGGTAACAGCTAGTACTGAATAAAATCTTGTCACTTGCACTGTGTAGACGCAACTGTGCAAATCTATAGAAGCTATACAGCTTCTATAGGTTTTGGAAGACCAAGGCACATGAATACGAGGCAAGATCATGTGAGTATGCTATAGGACCGAACTGCCTCAGTGTGGCACATCTCTTTCATAGTCCATTATCCCCTACAACAACTTCCATATCACTAGCGGTTGTTTCCGTTGTTTCAAAGCGATTGACTGTATTGGCGTAACTTTTCACAGTAGTCTTTATAATATTTGCTTTAACCTCACAAAATAAGCAGAAACGTTTAGAGAAGAGAGTATCCTAAACAATCATTATGGTTGCTAGGAGACTGGCATCGCATAGGTTCAGCCATGTATTTCCCTCTACACTTTTAGTGTGAAGAGGGGGGAGAATTCCTTTTCATTGAAATTTGTGTCTGCGTGTGGAAGGGAGTGCCAGGCACATGAGTTAAAATTATTGAGTCCAAAGAGGCAATAAAAAGCTTTCTCCGTTTTTAATACACAAGTAGCCGCGTGTGTAGAGTGTAGCTTATACAATATCCTCTTAGTTGAGTCAATATGGGGAGGAGATCATGTATTTCGAGGGTTTGAGACAGTAGCTTTCAATCAAGTGTGCAAGTTGATCACGTGTGATGGATACAAAGTTGACTTAATAATTTTTATTCAAAACTAGCTCCTGTCTGATTTTTCTCTCTTTCAGTTAGGTACAGCACAAACTGATTTGTACGAAAGTGCCGTGAATGTGTCGCAGATCGGGAGCAACGATTGAGAGTACTTGGCAGAATATATATCACACGATGAGAATATGAATCTTTATCACTGCTTACATCAATAACATCATGGTTGGAGTGAATGAGTGAGATAATATTAACGTCACTCTGTTCAGCTACACGAGGGCTTATAGGCGACGGACCGCGTAATTTTGAACCATGGTCAAGTGACGCGGATGACACCTGAGCTAGCACCCCCTATCCTAACTACCACACCAACGGGAGGACGTTTGAGCTCTCGACAGATTTAACGTGCATCGCACCCCTACACGGCGGGTCTTCAGTGGTTCTGGGCTCTAACTCATGGCATGCTAGCCATGATCCGATGCCTAGACCACTTGGCTACAGCGGCCACATATCGTGGTTGGATGGGGGGGGGTACCAATTACTAATTTTAAAAACTCAATGAATAATTGACGAGTCCCACAGCTTGAAATTTTTAATCGTTTCATTTTTTGCGTTTGTTTAACTTCAGTAAAATCAATCACTTTCTCGCAATATTTCATTTTCCCCCCAAAAGTATCTTTTACAGAAGTTTACGGTAAATGAAGAATGGACTGGGCTTTTTTGAATTGTTTTTTCCTTTGGTTACGTAACAGTACATAGTAAGAATTTTTGGACATAAAACTTTTACTAACTATAAAAGATACTTATTACCGTAATATATATATAATCAGTGGCGCACACACACAACACAAGTGGGGTCCTCGGGTCCAGATCCTCCCAAAGCCCTTGATTTTTTTGATTGATTTTAATCCTATGTATATAGTACGTAAAATTTAATTATTTTTTATAAAAAATTAATTTAATTAAATAATGCTAATTATTCATTCCATAATTAATTTTTACTGTTTTTTGTCCTTCAAAATCTATAAAATCAAAAGAATACGTTGGGCTCCGTATTGGAGCTTGATACGAGAATAGTGGACTTTCGACCCTTGAAAAATTCCTGTGTGAGCTACTGATATTATATATATATATATATATATATATAAATAATGACTATCGTTTCAAAATACATTTATTTAATCAATAAAAACATTGAAAAAATTAAATAGAAATACAATTTGGAAAAAAATAAAATCTGAAATATGCTGTAAAAATATCAAACTCTTTATTCCGTTCCGCGGGCATGCTTTTGTTTGCACTCAAAATTATTTCAATCACTTCTTTTGAAAATCAAAAACCAAAACTAAAAATTAAAAACAAAGTTCAATTACAGGAATTGAATTATTTATTTTATAAAAAAAGACATTGGAAATTAATTGAAGTTCTGTAATATAACGTTGTAAATTGTTGTGTTATAATAGGCTCAACCCAAAAGGGTTAAGCCTTCACAAGGGGCATAAGACGATTCGTTATATATATATATATATAGTATATAATCTTCAAATAGATTATTAATATATAAACATGTCCCAAGTCTTGTTTCATAAATATGAGTATTGTACATATCTAGAATAACACAAATCGAGAAAATTTCTGATGACGCGTTGAAGTTTTTTCTAATAATTTCACACACTTTTTAAAGATAAAATTCTTCTAATTATTTAAACGAAGTTTTAAAAAGTTAGGGAAGCATATTTTAAGTCTGTAATAAACTGATTTCAAGGAAAAATGTATTAATTTTTATTATATTTCGACGAAGTGCAAGAAAAAGAGAAAGGAGAAAAAAATCTTTCAAGAAAACTTTTTCAAGGAAAACCAGGCCCCTGCGTGTGATATAATCAAGAACATATAAAAAGTTGCGCAACTTGTCTAGACTGCAGTCATTAAATATTTATTTTCTCATAAATATAAAAGACGTAGAATAATAATTTCTTTTTAATTTTAGGAATTAGAATTTGTTGATTATTATCTTGAAATTGTTAAATATTCGGATTTCAATTCTAGCCAAAGCACATTTGAAAATAATTGAAAGAAGGTATAAAATGGAAAGGAAATTTAAGAAAGAAAACGTTAGCTAATGAAAAATATGGTACTTACTAATTGTAACAGAAATTTCATTTGAGCTCATTAGAGAACAAAGATGGGTGAAAATTGTAATAAAGCGTAGTTTATTTTTTATTTTTGTAATTATAATGATAGACCTAAGTTTCATTAGGGATTTTATGTCTTAGGAGCAAATAGTAAACTTAAATAAATTAGTTTATTTTTTTTATTAAAATGCTACAACATTTTGATGAAACTAGTTTTGTTGTATAATAAAAGAAAAGAAAATATTAATTCACTAAGCAATGCCTTCAAGGCAATTTTTAAATTTTAGGTTAATTTTTTCTTGAAACATAAAATTTTGAAGATGGACATTTAAGGTATTGAAATACCATGAGACCCAGCTTTCTAATTTCAACAATTTTTTAAACGTAGTGTTTTTGCCTTCATTTCTTCTGATATAACATGTTATTTAGCAATAAAAATTTGTAATTCACAATGAATTAAAATGTCGGCAAGGAATTTTGAAAACTATTTTAAAAAAACCAAAAACAATAAAAAATAATAACCTTTAAGAACTTGAAATAATAATAATAAAAAAGATATGTTTCATGATTGAAAACTGATACTAGAAATTAATTTTCATAATTATTTTATTTTTATACAGTTACGCGTACTCTCTTCCTTAACTATTATATTTGTCAAAATAATTGCTAGAAGAACTAAAAAAAAAGCCTTCCAAAATGGACAAAACATTTCAACAGAAGTATACAAAATGAATTAGAAATCATCACATGCGTCAAAGTTTGATAAACTTGAATTTTTTTTTTAAAATCAAGTTAGTTACAGAAAAATGTCATCGACCTAAATTTTTTCTTTTCTTTTTTTTTCATTTTTTAGTATGTTGAAATAAATAACTAATTTAACATACAATATATTATATTTTTATTTTCAATGAAGTAATCTTCATTATTAGAAAAAAAAATTTATAGAGCTAAAAAATTATTTTGTGACGCAGAAGCCTTATTTAAATAAAACCGTCAACAGCAGATAATTAAAATTTTATTAACTTTAGTATTAATTTCTAATCTGTAATCTTTTAAGCATTCTGTATTCCGCACTTAACTATCATTATGCTATCAATCGTAATTAATTACCTGTATGAGAAAAAAAAAGAAATTTGTTTTAACCTTTTTAGAAGGCTAAAATTTCGTGAAGGACAGATATAACAGGATTTTCAAGCCCGTGATTAATAAAATTATTATTATTATTATTATTTTTTTTTGCTCGATGCATGTTACCAATTGATTATTGACATGAATTTTTATTTACTATTTAAGAATCTCATACGAAAACAAGCATTTTTTGTTATAAAAGCTAGTTGGTTCCTTTAAATAATTTGCTTCAAAATGGAAACACTTTTAAATTCTTGAAACAATAAACAAACTTGAAAGGACTTTTCAGAAGATATCTTGTATGTGCTAGTATATATCATACTATAGTTTACAAAATTATTTTGCAGCTGATCACAGAATGCGAATATTTGCATGTGTAGTGTTAAGTATTTTTTCTCTTAATTAAAAGAATTAATCTCTTAGTGTGTATGATCGAGTGAATTCGATCACGCTAAATTGGCCAACGGGATAATTCGTACACGAACGAGACAATTCGTGCTGAGTCTTATTTTATATTGGTGTAATTTTCCCACTCCAATAAAATAGATCGCCATCTGCACTCGTGAAACTGACTGCGATCGATCGTTATAATTATGTAAATTTAGATAAAATTTATGATAAATTTAAGTAAATATTATTAAAAAGTATTATTTAATTTGCTTGACATCAGCATTTGGAACGCATATCTTTTGTATGAAAAAAATTGAGGTGAGGAAAAAATTTAGATTTCAGAAGCAAATTATTAGAAAGACTTATAGAAAACTATCATAGTGATACAAATATTTAAAAAAAAATGTATACACCAAAATCTCCCGGGATTTTACGACTAACGGAACGTCATTTTCCTAGTTTTGTCCCATCAACATCAGAAAAAGAAGCCCTACATAAATTGCACTATGCAAAATGGATAGATCAAAATCTTCTTGGATTTCACGACTAACGGAACGTCATTTTCCCAGTTTTGTCCCATCAACATCAGAAAAAGAAGCCCCTACATAAATTGCACTATGCAAAATGGATAGATCAAAATCTCTTCTTCGATTTCACGACTAACGGAACGTCATTTTCCCAGTTTTGTCCCATCAACATCAGAAAAAGAAGCCCCTACACAAATTGCACTATGCAAAATGGATAGACCAAAATCTTCGGGGATTCCACGACTAACGGAACGTCATTTTCCCAGTTTTGTCCCATCAACATCAGAAAAAGAAGCCTCTACATAAATTGCACTATGCAAAATGGATAGACCAAAATCTCCGGGGATCCACGCCTAATGGAACGTCATTTTCCCAGTTTTGTCCCATCAACATCAGAAAAAGAAGCCCCTACATAAATTGCACTATGCGTCGAGCTAAATGGGGGAAGGGGAGACTTGTTACCTGTGTATTAATTGAAATGTTGGGCTATGCGCTGCTCCTTGCTTCCAAATATATCAGACAAAAGAAAACTTGTAATAATTTTTTAAAATAAAACTATTATTATTTCTGTCTAAAAGTGTAAAATGTTTTTACTAATACAAATATGTTTTTTAAAAAGCTAAAAAAATGCGATAAGAAAAATAATAAAGTTGATGTACGGACAATATTGCAATATTCGGCTATTATCTGTGCAATGTGGATCAAAATTCAAAAAAAAATGTTGACTGATTTTGTGTGCTTTTTAAAAATTTTTTTTGGCTAAACCAGGTTCTAAAATGTGTATTCTTAAATAAAAAAAAATGATTTTTTTGCCAGTTTTTTTCAAAATAAATGCGTTTTAAGGGATTAATTTGTTCGAAAAGGTAGGCAAAAGTACATTAACACAACGTTCTCGTACCCCCTCACCCCCCCCAAAATACTTCTTAAATAATGTCATAAATGTAGTAACAAATCAGTACCGAAAGTTTATATCAATACCAGTGGCACACACAAGGGGAGTGTCCTGGGGGTCCGGCCCCCCAAAGCCCTTGAGTTTTTTTTTCGGTTGATGATAATCCTATATATATATATATAACGTAAAATTTAATTAAGTTCTTGTAATTAACAATTTATTTTATTAATTGATGCTAATTATTAATTCAATAATTTATTTTTTACTGATTTTTGTTAACAAAATCGACAAAGTCAGAAAATCAATTGGTGTTGTCTTGAGACATGATACAAGTTGGGGGACTTTCGACCATGAACTCCCCCCTTGAAAACTGTTTGTGTGCGCTACTGATGAGTACTCATAAACAAGATCAGATATCCAGAATTATTAAAATATCTTTTATTCTTTAGGCTTAACTGTCTCTCCAGTAAAAAAGTTTCAAGATAATCAATATCAGCATTATGGACTGTTGCCAATCTGGCAAAGCAAAAAGTTACAAAGATATTGTTTTCAGATTTACAAGTATAATTTTAAAATTAACAATATTAACAATTGAAAATAAAATCTCGGTGAATTACATTTTTAAAATATTTTATTAAAACGGTTTTGTTCTTTACTATTTAATTAAATCGTAAAATAAATGCAATTAAAATATCGTTCGGAAAAACGGTTGAAAAATAAATGACTAGCAATCTTAAACTTTTGTTCTTTTTTCGTCAGTTTTACATTATAAAAAGCTACTTTTATTGACTTTGTAAAAGGTAGTGTTAAAAGCTCTCGTGTTACACACAACTTGCGATAATAATACAGAATCATGAACTCTTCCATGTAAACACAGTGAAAGTCGGTCAAAAAACCCCGTGGTCAAAGTCGGTAATGCGTAGTAAGAAAACGTTACTACTGATGCGACGACAGAGTCGATGGTCTCGTGATTTTTTCATCGATTTGGTCTCTAGCGTACAATCCGATAATGCTCGCTTAAAATAAACTACATTTATTCAAGTTTCTTTATCAGAGGCTGGTCATTCACCTGGGTCATTGAGACTTTTGTTTTTATTTTCCATTTATTTTTATAATTAATGTATATAACTATGTTTAAATCCTTCGCAACTACCGTATTTACTCGAATCTAAGCCGCAATCTATTCTAAGCCGCACCCCCAATTAATTTCACGTTTTTGAGGGGAAAAAGGGGGCACATCAATATCCGATATTTTAGAAAATTTCTAACGAGAGATAACAAGAAGTTAACAATTTATTTATTTTATTAGTATTAAAAACTTTCAAATACATACATGAATGTGAAATTATCGGGCAGTATCATGTTTCGAAAGTGATTCGTCACTCCCATTGTCACAGTTGACTTCGAAATTGGTGCCGGCTTCGCCATTTTTCCCACACGCTGTCCTCTTCCCTGCTATCCAATGCATTTGTTATGTAACATTTTTTTAAAAATAATGTTTTATAGAAGAATGTATAAGAATTATTAAAGACTGTAGAACATTTACAAGTAAAAATAATATTCTGTTTACGCCAGCGACGTATATGTGTTTCATCCGTGTCTAATTTTCAGTGTGGCCGCTGTTCTGTTTCCGTTTTCCTTTCTGCTTATAAAAATTGCTTCCCTTTTCATTCTTGCGTTATAGTGAACAGAGAGAGAGAGAGAGAGAGTATAAAAAATCCTAAATACGAGCAGACAACGATATTTAAGATAGACTGAATACTGGAAATAAACTGTGGAATGAGACAAGTTATTGATACAAGTGGCCAGAATGGATTGTTATATTTTTTCCTATTGAAACGAGTGGAAACTCAATTTCCACCCTCCAATAAATGTTTTGCCTTCGATTCTAAGCCGCACCCTATTTTTAGTAGCATTAACACTGGAAAAATAGTGCGGGTTAGATTCGAGTATAAATACGGTTATTTTTTTTCGCATTTTGAATTCTTGTATATTGACCTTGTATTGGACTTACAATTGTAAAAGCAATATTTTGGGTGTCAGGTAAAAAACTGGACAATTTACTTCAAGCCTTAAGTGAGTAGTTCAATTGTAGAAATGACCCTTATGATATTTATCGCGTTTTATTTAGTTATAAACCACACAGACACACATATTTTATTTTAAAATTTTCATTTAGTTAAATAATTGCCATATTCCTACGTGGATATTGCTGTTACTAAATATAAGAAAAAGATTTATAGATATTTTTATGACATTTTTAATGCCTATATTTCCTACATATTTTAATTGGTTATCCTATTTAAGCAGATAAGGCGTAATGGTGTGTAGTGATGGGAGGCTGGCCGGCAATGGAGTTGGCCCCCAAATAATCAGTAATTTGTATATCCCCCTTGTTTACAGGATGTTGTTGGAATTCCTTTGCTGGGGACCAGCACGGGGTGTCACGGGGTTTGTCAACGGTCATGCAGGGTGAACGGACCCATAAATTGAATTTAAAGATGTAACGTTTGTAACTTTGCGCTTGGTTATTGACCAATGGCGGTTTTGACAAAGAGTGCGCGCAGGCACAAAGGGTGGAATTTGCCCTCGCTTAAAAGGGCGCCGAGTGACAAATTTCAGCAGATTCTCACTCATAATAATTCTAATTTGATTCCCAAATTTTAGGACAAACTTTAGTTTATTGTCCGGTGGACAATGCCAGCCCCCATCACCTCGCCTCCGTTTCAGATAAGTGAAATTCTTAATGGTTATTCATAGTTCTCTTATTCTTCAATTTTAATAGTGCTTAATTTAAATCCTAAATTTCGTATTGCATTTTAATTGTAATAACTAATTTATTTTAATTTTAATCCGAGTAATTTCATTAGTTTTGCGTTGTCTCAATAATTCATTTAGAGTACTAGCCACTATGTTGATGCGGACTAAGTTAAATAAGCGAACCTGGGTAGTTTTTAAGATGTTAGTTTAAAGTAAAATTAGTCAGCGCCGCATCAATTGGTGCGTAGACCAGGATTCGAAAAAATAATTTGGTCCCGAATGACCAGGATTCGAGAAATTTTTTTTTTCCTCTTTCGTTCACGCGTAAATAATTTTTAGATGAATTTGAGCAATCGCTAATATTTTATGTTCGAATGTATAGTAAATTTAAGATTTGTTGTAAATGTTGTATACACTTTGGCGTTTAACTTTAAAGCAAATATTTTTTTTCCCAATCTTATTTTTTTTCTCATTAGATGAAAGGTTAAAATTTTTTTTATCCCACATTGTTCTCATGTATTTGGTTACTGTTATATTAAATAAGGATGGATTCTCCTCTTTTGTAAGAGTGTCAAAATAATTTTTTTATACCTTCATTCCGTTCGATAAATTTTAATCTTACTCGAAACTCTTAGGCTTTACATAGAATGCCTCGTCCGCGTCAAACTGACCCTGTTCCCTCGCATACTACTTCTGATCGGTTTAATTTAATCGAGTTGATTTCACAATTTGCGGGCAGTGAGGGTACGAGTGTAAAAAAATTTCTAAATAAAATTAATGAAGTCACGAAGCTGGGTAATTGGGCAGATTCCGAGAAAATTGCAATTTTAAAACTTAAACTTTCGGGTGTAGCAGAGGAATTTTTTTTTTGCCGACCCCAGCAATAACAATATTTGTGATTTTGAGCAATTATCTCAAATTCATATCAAGAGATTTGAATGCACAGTTCCATTGTCTACAAAACTCCAACTGTTCTCCGTTTGTGAGCAGGGAATTTCAGAGACTGTGCAGGAATTTGCTTCCCGAATTAAAAAATTGGGAAATCAGGTTTTTGAATCAAATGACGTCGTTGCGTCATCGGCAGTCAGACAGGCAAACGATCAACTTTTGCAATCTCGATTTATCAGTGGGTTGAAGAACGATATACGAAGATTCGTGTTGGCAAGAGACCCCATGACATTTGAACAGTCCATTTCGGCCGCATTATTAGAAGAACAGCACCAGAAACTTAATGAGATAGCGACGAACGATCGAGCGGGGGTGTCGGACAGTCATAATAGGGAGTCAGCGATTATTTCAGCTCTTACTGAACGCATACAAGACCTCAATATAAGAGTGGGTAAACTCCAACAAGCTAATGGCTCAGTTAATGCGTATCACTCCGATTCATCGAGAAATCTCCCTCGCAGAAATCCCGTTTCATTTCGATGCTACTACTGTCACAGTTAGGTCATAAACAAACTGAATGCAGGAAGCGGATGAGAGATGAACGCCGCACAGAGAACACACATTGGCCCTCAAGAAACTCGCATGGTCGAAACGGACCTTCTCAAAGGGAAGGGTACAATGTCGCGCCGACTAGAGGAGTGATTTATGACTCACCGTCACCGGGAAATTCTAGGCGGGTTTTTCGCACATATGATTGTCAAAATAAAAGAAACTCAGGGAGTTTAAACTTTTAAGAAGAGGGGCGTCGTTAGAAGAAAGGCAATTGGGCGCTCTCTCTCCCACTCACAATTTTGATTTACCGATTGTCGAGGCAAATTCTCGAGGTTATAAGTTCAAAATTTTAATTGATTCTGGAGCTTCTGTTTCACTTTTATCAAATTCTCTTTTCGAAAATATCAAGAATAAATAAATGAAACCGTTGGAAGTTCTAGTGAAAATCAAGGCTGTAAATGACGGGGAAGTTGAGATAGTGGGTTGTTACAAGATACATTTGGTTTTGGGGGAATTTCATAGTGAGCAAATCTTTTTTATCACTAAGCAAGAATTAAATAATAGTTACACAGCGATCTTGAGTTTCGATTTTATTAAGCTTAGGCACGCGATGTTAGACACGAAATTTAATTGTTTGAGAATTGCCGAGAATTCCATTCCATTTGTTAATTATAAAATTTCTTTGCCAAATGACACCGGGTGTGATATTTTTGGAATTTTGGAAAATAAAACTATTATTGGTCCAAGGCAGGTTAAAAATGTTAGCTTCAGGGTACCAGTTTTGCCCCATTCTAGTGTAGTTGCGACTATTGTTGGTGCTGTTAAATTAAAAAATAAGGGTATACACATAAATTCATCGCATGTCACTTTTGATTCCCAACTTAATACAACAGAGTTGTAAGTTACGAATAATTCTGAACACATTGTAAATTTAAATAAAAATATGAAAATTTGCACCGTTAATAATTATGAAGAATTTTCTGCTGATTTACCAGTATCCCAAGATACTTTACCTGAACTATCTGAAAAAGATTTTAACTTCTCCGGCTTAGATTCCAGAACAAAGATTAAATTAGTGCAACTTTTATTAAAACACAAAAATGCTTTCGCTCACTCAACCACTGAATTATCGGCGGCTAATACAGAACATCATAGAATATTACTGCAGCATAATTACCCAATTAGATGCCCGATTTATAAAATTCCATTTAACCTCAGAAACGAATTTAGGAAACAAATATCCGATTTAGAGAGTGCGGGCATTGTGTCAAAATCTAAATCTCAATATAATACACCTATTTTATTTGTCAGACAGAGAGATAAGTGGCGTTTAGTTTTGGATTTTAGGAAGTTAAATGAAATTACGTTGACTCAGGATTTTGTTATACCTACTTTGGACGATATACTTCATGAGGTGTCGGGGTCGAATTATTTCTCAGCTTTGGGCATGAAGACCGCATTTAATCAAATACCACTTCATTGTAGAGATAGGCATAAAACGGCTTTTTCTACACCCGATGGCGATAAATACGAATTTAATAGACTTTGTTTTGGTCTTAAAAATTCTCCTAAAGCTTTCCAATTCATAGCGCCAGGAAATATTAGGAGATTTACTTCACAATGGAGCTCTAGTTTCCATAGATGATATAATTTTGTTTTCAAAAACCATTCAAGAACATTTCGAATTAATTAATAAAGTGTTAGAGCGTTTCAAAAAAGCTAATCTTAAATTCAATCCAGCTATAAGTGCCAGTTTTTAACTAAGAACTGTAAATTTTTGGGGTTTGTTGTCACACTGGAGGGTATACACATTGACAAGGATAAGACGATCACAATTAATCGGTTTCCTGTTCCTACAGATCAGAAACAAATAAAGTCTTTTTTAGGATGCTGTAATTTTTATAGAAGGTACATTAAAATTTTTGCCAAACGTACACTGCCTTTAACGAATCTCTTGCGAAAAGATACTCCTTTTGAATGGGCTTCGGAAGCATAGGCTTCATTTGATGATATTAAAAACGCTATTCTAAATCCACCTGTGTTGGCTCTGCCTGATCTTGCCGCAGATTTGCAAGTCAAGACTGATGCCTCTTCCTTGGGCATCGGGGCTGTTTTAGAGCAGAGGTATCCTAATTCAGAAGTTAAACCTTTATATTTTTTTTCAAAAAAGTTGAATCCTTCGCAATTTAAATACAACGCCACGGTCCTCGAATTTTTCGCAAGTTATACAGCTCTAAATTTTTTTAGGCCTTTTCTTTTGGGGAGGAAGTTTAAAGTTTTTACGGATCACAAGCCTCTAGTGTGTGTAGGGTTCTTATCTAATAAAAATCCCTCTTCTAAAATTTTTCGTTGGAAATTGTCATTTGAAGAATTTAATTATGAAATTCATTACGTGAAAGGCTCTTTGAATTCTGTCGCCGATCATTTATTTCGTTATGTCAACACTATTAAATTAGCTTTACCTGATTCTGAAGATCTCATAGAAATGCAGAAAAGCGACGAATCGTTAAACGACATCTTACATAAAATTAGTAATAAAGATATTAGCCCACAAATTAGCAGTTATTTTATTAATGAGGAGGGAGTGTTAGTTATGTCATTTGTCTAAGCGCCCAAACAAGTCTCCCAGGACTGCCATGAAAAAACAAGGTTGTGTTCCTCATTGTCTTAAAGCGAAGATTTTGGAATCAATTCATTCGGAATATGGAGGACATCTTAAATTTTTTAAAACTTATCAGAGAATCGGCGAAAAATTTTTCCGGCCTAATATGTACAAGGATGTCAAAAATTTTGTTCGTTCTTGCATCATTTGTTTAACTCGAAAAAACGCTTTCAAAATACCACCAGCTCCACATCAGCCAATGGAACAGAGCCACGTACCAGGTGAAACTTGTCATATTGATATTTTTGGTCCTTTAAAGACCACGCCTAAAGGGAATAGTTATATCTTTTCTATGATAGATGCATTCACCAAATACATTCATATCGTCCCACTTCCTGATCTTAAGTCCAGCACCATATCTAAGGCTTTCTTTGATAATTATTTTGTACACAGGGGCTGTCCTCACAGGCTGGTTGTCGATAAGGCCATTTATTTTAAAGGTTCTGAGTTCCTGGAATTTTGTAGAGTCATGGGTTTCCAAAAACGACATATTTCAACTTACTCAGCTCACGTAAATGCAAGAGTAGAGTAGCCAAATCAATCGCTGGCTAACATCTTTGCAGCAATTACTCATGACACAAACGACTGGGATGAACAACTCCCACACACTATATTAGCTTTAAATTCCGCAATCGACGAGGCCACTTTCACATCGCCCTTCTTTTTAGAACATGGCTGAGAACATTCGTCTGTCGTATACATATCAAAAGAACTCTGACACACCACAAAATTACGTATGAATACGTCGAAAGACTCTTACCTTCATTTGAGAATATTTTTCAGAAGGTCCTATAGATAATTAGAAAAATCAAGAGGCATCGCACATCGCTCTTAGCTCAAAAAGTACAAAGTCGCATCATTACGATTATCAAATTGGTTCTTTATGTTTTATCAGGACACCTAACCTTAAATCTAAATTATCCCCAAAACTCAGACCTAAGTTCGAAGGTCCCTATAGAGTTGTTGAACGTTTTTCCAACGTGAATTACAGAGTTCAGCATGTTGAGCATCTGAGAAAGAAATTTAACACACGTCAACCGAATGATTCCTTTTACAAAAAGATTTAAATATTTGCATTTGAACAATTTGGATGAAAATTTAACAGTAGATACAGAGGTTAAATATGTTGGTGAGGATCAGAGATATAATTTAAGGAATCGTGTGAATTCGAATATTTAAATTAATTTTTTACAGTGTTTCAAAAAAAAAAAATTTTTACTTTTGTGTTCCTATTATTGTTGACATTTTTTTTTTTTTGAAAGAGAGTCCATACTTATGTTATAATACTTCAAAGGTTTTGTTGTTTGGCGGATTATAAGAATTCATTTTTGTATCACTGAGAATTAATTAATTGTATTTTATTACGTTGGTACTTATATATATCAATATAATAAACATTGATGTTTTTTTGTGTGTCACTTTCGTATGTTTATGCACGTTAATTCAATTCTATATTGTGGACACTACATAGATGTTTACAACAGAGACAGGAAAATTAGAGATAAGTACTTTTGTATACCTGTCGTTAAGTTGATGAATTACTATTTTAGTTATGTGTGTAGTCCCACACATGCTCCATGTTTACATTATTGGTATGTTCATTATACAAATTTTGTTATTGTGTTTCATTTACACATTATCTCTTTATGATTATCATTGTTGCTAAAAAGTATTAGTTTTTTTTTTTTTTTTGGATTTTGCTTATACCATAACGTTGGTTTCATCATGTTATGATAATCAATTTATATGTTATTCTTTTATCTTGCAATCTACTCATTGAATACTTATTGTGGATGCATTATCATTTATGTTTATTTCTTACCCTTTATTGCTTTTCGCCATGATTGTACCTTATGATAGTGTAGAAGAGAGTAGCTATTTTGCCATTATTATTCTTAATTACAATTGTGTTTTATGAATTTTGATAATATTCGAGATGGTTGTTAGTTTTATTTTGTGTTGGCCATCGCACTAGTAAATTTTTATTCACACTAAAGGAATTTCTATGATATGTTTCAAGTATAGTTATTAGTATTGTGTTCTTGTACTCTCGTTTTAGAATGTTTTTGAGTAGTTTAGTTGCAATTGTACATAAATGAGGTGTTCAGTTTCGTTTTGTTTTTTCGGTTGTGTCAATTTACGAATTTTTTTCTCTCTCCCTCCACGATGTACTACCCGGCATAGGTATTGAATGATTAAGTGAGGTTAGATTTGATTTCGTATTATTGGTTAATTATAATTTTTTTTGAACAATTTTTTTTGGTCATATTATTCAGTATTGAGGTAGTTGAGTCTTGTGTTCATTCTGTACTATGAATTTTATTTTGAATACTTAGTGGGTTATATGAATTTTTATAAGATGATTTTCATTACTTTAAGAGTGCTGATTATAATTGAGTTAATATTGTTCGGGATCACTTGAATACTGATGTGAATTTAAATTGTTCCCGTTTGTTTGCATGGAAAGATTTTTTTTGTTCGTGTTTTTGTTTTGTTTGCTGTCATAGTAGTTGTATTCGAATCTAGCGGGTTATGTGAATTATTTCGGAAGTTATGTTTATCGAATTGTTGAAGAGGTACAGGAAATTGTTTTTATGAGTTTGTGAATTAATATGATTATTTAGGTTTTAGTTAAGTGATTTAGTTGTAATGTCGATTGAGAATTTATAGTTGTCGAATTAGTTTTGTTGATTGAGAATTTTCTAGTTGTCGATTTAGTTACGTTGATTGAGAATTAGTTTTCTAGTTGCCGAATTGATTATGTTGATTGAGAATTTCTAGTTGTCGAATTGATTATGTTGATTAAGAGTTAGTATTTTAGTTGTCGAGTTAGTCGTGTTGATTGAGAGTTACTTTTCCAGTTGTCGAGTGAGCTGTTTTTGAGAGATAGTTATCTGTTTGTCGCGTTAGTAAATTTTTTTTAGTGGATCGTATTGGTTTTATGGTTTAATGGCTATGTTGTTTGAGAGTTAGTTTTTGAGTTACAGATAGTCGAATTTGGTTAATTAGTTACAGTTAGAGGTATTAAGTATTTTTTTAATGAATTTTTTTTTGTGTCTGGTGTTGGTGTCGTGCGAATCGCTCTGTTCAGTGCACATTTATAGCATTCAAGGAAAGAGTGGAAGGAAAGGAGAGAGAGAGAGAATGAAAAAAAAAAGAAAAGAAAGGGTTCTTTTACGCCTTCTAATTAACTTTTTTTTACAGACACTTAAAATCCATCTTAATTAATAGCCACAATTTTAATATTCTCGTCTAGTTTTGATAATTTTTTTTTTGTTTCTTAACCTTGGGTGTGCATTCTGATCACATGCATATTCATTGTTTTGTAATAAGGAAAATACATGCTTAAGTTCATACCATTCGTACTCAAGGCTCATAGTGAATTTGTTATTCCTTTATGCTATTGACTTTGTTGTACGTTGTAATTCAAATGCATGCTTTATCTTATTCGTACTCAATGTTCAGGGTGAATTTGTAATTCCTTATGCTCATTGACTTTGATGTATGTTGCAATTTCTTGTTTTAATCATGCCATATTGTTATCATGTCGAAATTCGATGTTAGGTGATGCAATGTTGTGTTGGTTTCTGTTTGTTCATTACACTCATAAATAATAATTTTTTTTTTCCATTGTCAAGTTACTTGCTTAAATTTTTCTTCATCATGTCGTTCTACGATGATAAGTGAGAAGGAGAAAGTTAGCATAATTATAAAATATATCTGTTTAATTTTCATGCCAGACATCAGGAAATTTTGTTTTCTCTCACTTTTCTTTGCATACATGTCGCGCCAATATCGTTGTCACAATCATGTGAATTTCGTAGCTCTTTCTTGTATTTTTATATATACCATTTGTGTTCTGTATATTAGACATTAATTGCTGCTGTATTATTAATACAATTATAACTGCTTCAATAATTTGTTCGTAAAATTCTTTTGTGTAAATTATGCGGTCGCCCAGATCTCATCTCAAAATTCGATTTCATGAAAAAAAATTTTTTTTCTTTCTTTTTATTTACAATTCGTCCTACTATACCAGACTTGTTTTGGCAGAAACGGAGGCAGGGGATGGTTGGTGTGGTATTAAAACAAAAGGCCCGACAGTAATGGGTTCTGTCTGTGTGAGAGGACATCCTCACTAATCGAATCTCTTTTGGGAGTATTTTTTCTTTTTTTTATTCAGGGAGAGCTAGGATTGAGCATCACAATTGCAGAGTACAGGAAAAAAGCCTTCTTCTCCTTGGCCATGGCGTCAGGATGACAGGCCAGCCACATTCAGAGGACTCTATAGCTGTCAAGATTTACGACTTTTACCAAGGAGGTCCAGATGGGATAACCGGTTTCACAGTTCTACAAGTGCTCGGGTCGTCTCTAAGGGGAATTCAACAATATTCTCCCCAATACGGCGGGCACATTATTTCCAGTGTGCAGTCTCTTCGATGGCGTTTGCTGCCCCTCCTTATTTCGTCGAAACGGCCGGACACAAGGCAGATTGTTTCTCTTCGTCACCTTTACAACCAGAAGGGGGACTTCTTCCTTTCCTTCTGCACTTACGTCACCCCGGGCTCCTTCGTCAAGCTGAAGGGATTCCCCTCCGGTTTACTTCTTTTCTCCTGCAGTTATGTCATCCCAAGTTTCTTTTGTCGACACGATTCATCCCACGCTCGCCGTTATACTCTTTCTGTTGTTATTAAATCATTCCCATTTCATTATTGTAATTTTTACTGCAAAATATGTGTAATTTTTTTTCTCTTTCCAGATGTTTGTGAGTCTGAAAGGAGGGGGGAGTGATGGGAGGCTGGCCGGCAATGGAGATGGCCCCCCAAAAATCAGTAATTTGTATATCCCCCTTGTTTACAGGATGTTGTTGGAATTCCTTTGCTGGGGACCAGCACGGGGTGTCACGGTGTTTGTCAACGGTCATGCAGGGTGAACGGACCCATAAATTGAATTTAAAGATGCAACTTTTGTAACTTTGCGCTTGGTAATTGACCAATGGCGGTTTTGACAAAGAGTGCGCGCAGGCACAAAGGGTGGAATTTGCCCTCGCTTAAAAGGGCGCTGAGCGACAATTTTCAGCAGATTCTCAGTCATAATAATTCTAATTTGATTCCCAAATTTTAGGACAAACTTTAGTTTATTGTCCGGTGGACAATGCCAGCCCCCATCACCTCACCTCCGTTTCAGATAAGTGAAATTCTTAATGTTTGTTCATAGTTCTCTTATTCTTCAATTTTAATAGTGCTCAGTTTAAATGCTAAATTTCGTATTGTATTTTAATTGTAATAAACTAATTTATTTTAATTTTAATCCGAGTAATTTCATTAGTTTTGCGTTGTCTCAATAATTCATTTATAGTACTAGCCACTATGTTGATGCGGACTAAGTTAAATAAGCGAACCTGGGTAGTTTTTAAGATGTTAGTTTAAAGTAAAATTAGCCAGCGCCGCATCAGTAGTTAAAAGGACAAATAATTTTTTAATTGATTAGGAGAAATCTATTTAACTATTATAATTTTTTAACACTATTATAGAATTGTTGTAAAGAACATGCTTCGTTCAATTCATTTATTTCTTGTCTTTCATATGTTTCTGAATTCAATGGACACTTAAAAATATAATTACAACGTTATTGAAAGCATTGAAATACAAAATTTATTACGATATCTTTAATCACCTTTGGTGAACAAAATTTAGATGGCATTACCAGTAGCACATTATTATGAAATTCCTCTCATGGAATGTAATTTTTTTGCTACAAAACTCTTGAATTAAACTTTTGTCAACTGTAAAGTCATTCAAAAATGTTACTTGATGAAATATTTCTCATTTTATCAAGAAATATAAACGTCGACCAAACATAAAAAAAAATCAATGAAAAAACCGAGTTATCTGGGAAATATTTGCAATTTTTTAAAATTTACCGAATGAACAGTTTAAAATGGTATACACGTGTCAATTGGAATAAGTATTAGTTAATGCAGGTTTGTACTATTTACTGATGAGTCCAGATTCTGTCCTCAAATTGATCCAAGAGGGCTGTGAGTATTGCAAGAGCCGGTAACACACGACTATACTGGTCATATCCATTTAAAAGGCAGATTTAGTGTGTCCAATGTGTGTGTGTGGGCAGGTACCTCTTTGGCCGGGCGCACTTATTTATATATCGTCTAAAGTTATCTTAGTAAGGCTCACTTATTCAGAGAATAATCTCGAATTAATTGTTCCTCTTTGCGCAATTATTAGTCATTTATTATATTAATCACCATAACTTTTGGGTACAACCCTATGGAATATCTGAGGCGCTATACTTATACCAGCTATATAAAGAACTCAAAAGATCATATTTGTCATACTTTTGATCTGTGCTACCAGTTATTTAATATTTTCTTTACACTTATTGAGTTTTAGTTTAATTATGTTTGAATTATATATATATATATATATATATCGGAGTAAACTTGGCCTACAGGAGTAGTCTTCAAACTGTATTCCACGGAACTCTGAGGTTCCACAAGGCATACTCAGGGGTTCCTTGGATTACAATAAAAAAACCGAAAAGAAATTTATATATATGTATGCAAAATTATTATTTCTTTGAAGTTTGTATAATTACAAATATCTAAAACTATTCATTAAAACTGAAAATTTTATTTATATATAATAAACTTTATTTTTCAACACTTTTCAAACTTTTGTTATAATATAATAAAAGAATATTAAAATTTTTTATCTTATATATATATGCTTCCCACTATATTGTGAATATTCTATTGCTTACTATCTTGGGTTCCACGCGATAATTTTATACTCGTTAATTAACACAGTGTCTTGCATGACTAAATAATTTTCTAATGGAAAATGCATCATTTTGCAATTGTGGAAAAAAATACCTAAAATAAAGGAGAGGAAACAACTTATCAACAGATTCTATGTTAAAATCTAAATTTACGAAAGAACAGATCCTAAATTTTATGTAGCAAGTTCATGAAAAATACACAATGTTTCTCACACATCTTTAACATTTTAATGCCACTCATAACATTGTATTTAAGTGAAATATATATTGCTCAACGTGAGTGGCTACAAAAACAAAGTATAAAAACTAATCAAAATGCAGAATATGAAATGCGACTGCAGATAAATTCAATAGACATAGACAATTTGCGTGAAAAAAGCAAGCACATTTCCAGTTACAAAATATAATGCATTGGCGGTGGCACTTGGATCACAAATTGATATTATTAATGTGAGTAAATTATGTTAAGAAATAAGATGAAAATTTTTTAATCATAAATGCAATATTTCTTTTAATTGCCTTTACGTAAGGTACCTTTATCATGTTGATCTACAAAAAAATATTATTTTGAGACATATTCTTCTAAGTATGTGTGTGGGATGGGGTTCTACGAAAACATCTTCAAGTTCTAGGGGTTCGATGAAAACATCTTCAAGTTCTAGGGGTTCGATGAAAACATCTTCAAGTTCTAGGAGTTCTACGAAAACATCTTCAAGTTCGAGGGTTCCGTGAGTTGAAAAAGTTTGAAGACCACTGGTCTACAGCACATCTTCAAGTTCGAGGGTTCCGTGAGTTGAAAAAGTTTGAAGACCACTGGTCTACAGCACATCCTCAAAGATATATAGAGGGTGACTCCTTCAACCTACAAGATGATAATGCAGGACTACACAAAAACCGGCAAGGGGAAAGTTTCCTTTATGACAAATCTATTGCGGGGGTGGCCAATTTCTTGTATAGCACAGATAGCCTTTTCCCATATTTAAATGTGTCACGATCGACTTGTTGTCACAAGCATTGCATAATGCGTAAAGGGAAGCAAAATACATTGCATGTTTCTACAATGTGGTTAGTACAAGTGCCTCTACCAAGCAATGGATAGGCAAGAAAAAAATGTGGGCAAACATGCATTTTAACATATGCGAAAAAAGTGCTTTTTAGCATGCAGTCCATTCAGTGTCTGATGTAAAAATTAGTTTTCGATGGACATGTTAGCCTCTTCTAGTCTATTGTATGTAGTGGCGTAAGGGATAACATTTGGACCCCCCCTGCAAAATTGTTTTGGGCCCCAAGTAGGATTTCACAAAGGGCGGCAGCTAGGCTCTGGGCCCCTAGAACCCTGGAGGTGTACGTTACGCCACTGATTGTATGTATGAGTAGGTCAATTTGCTCTCTGAACTTAAACACGATTAAGCCTGTTCCGGTTGTTCTAGGGACATGTATTTATTTATACTCCCTCCTCTTGCAACTGTTCAGGGTATTTTAAGTGCCTTGACAAAGCAAGAGGCTTTGCAGCCGACCGAGTTCATAAATGGCATAATTTTCAGCATGGAACATTGCTGTATAGATTGTTAAGGCATCATACTCTATCCTGAAGCTGACAACACATAGGTTTTATGTTTTACTTTATGTATTTTCAAGGGATAAAATAAAGAATATTGTTTTCTTTATGAAGTACTATTTAATTAATGTTTCTACCAAACTTTATCAAATTCCAACAAATAGAAATCTCGTAATCACAGTTTTTCTGATTTCTTTAATTTTGAAAGCCACTGCATATTTATGTTTTAAAACGCATAAAATAATTAAAGATGTACAATAAAAATATAAGGCCGTAGTATTCTCCGACATTTTTGTTCTGTTACAAGGTTGCAGAACATCCCACCTTTATGTCAAAGCGAAAAGAGATTCTTTTGATTTGTATATTGATTCAAGGTCGATTGTTGGTGTTCACGTGCATTTCACGCAGAAAATTACAAATCCAAGGTAGCTACGTATTCAGTATGCGTATCACGTAATTTTACCTGCCATTTACTCTTGGACAATCAATATATTTTAAGGGCTATAAATCTAACATAAATCATGTATTTAATTAATTAAACACCTTCCCATAATAAAGATTCTCAATATTAAATTTTTCTCATTCAATATTCATCAGCTTTCAATAATTCTATGTATATAAATATAGGAAATGTATAGAAATATTAAATAAAATATGTATCAATTAATTTAATAAATCATTAAAAATAAATTTTTCACAATTGATTAACTTCAAATAAATAAAACAAAAAAGGGAGTACTTTTACAGTTTAAAGACATCCCAATTATGCTTATATTCTTTGGAAATAAATATATCATATGTTTACTTATTTCATCAAATCATAGTTAAAAGACTTAATTAGAACTACTGCCACACAACGCGGAATTGGAGACGATAACTTGTAACGGTCTTTCCAATGCCTATCAAACTCTTCCTATTCTCAAGAGATTGGGACTCGAATTCGACTTCATAATAGATGCACCTGCCATGTTACAAAACACCAGGAAATAACTACGAGTACAAAGAATCAAGTTAATGATTTTCATAGACTAACTTCCCCTACACAAAAGCTACGAGGATGATCAACTAATTACCTAAATATTCACAATTTAACATATCTGAACTATTTGCAGACAATATTGTAGCTCCCACAAAATGACAGAGGCTCCCGTGTTTACGATGAAGCTTCGAAGTTCCCTTTCTATAAGACTTATCCGAGAACTTTCTAAAAAAATGGGATTTACTCTAACAGACAATAAGTGCCCAGTTTTAGACAACGAAGTACTAAAACTAGTTGATAAATTTAAAATACCCACCGCACCACACTGCTAACTTTTCTCAACAACCTAACACAATTATCTTTTTCTAAACCCCATACTAATTTTATTATATATATCCGCATTTACTCGAATCTAAGCCGCACTTCCAGTGTTCATTCTGCTGCAAATCGTGTGCGGCTTAGAATCGAAGACAAAAAATTTTTGGATGGGGGAAATTGAGTTTCCACCCCATTTAAAGGGGAAAATGTAACCGTCCATTCTGGCACCTGCATCACTGCCTTATTCCATTCCGCAGTTTATCTGCAGTATCAGTCTATCCTAAATATTGTTGTCAGTTCATATTTAGGAAATTTTTTATAACGCTGTCTTTTAATCGCATAAACATCGAGTACACTATGAAGCAATTTTGGAATGGAAGAAAATTTTATAGGAAGAAAAAAAAAAAGGAAACAAAAAGCAGCGGACTCTGAAAATTTGACACGGATCGAACAAATATGCGTTGATAGCTTAAGCGAAGTGATATAATTTTTGCTTGTAAATGTTCAACAGCTCAAAAAGTAAACGTTCAATGTTCAACAGTTCCAGGCGAGTGCCTGGAATATAGCAATATATACAATTTATTTTGCCAATAGACGAAAAAATACAATATGGAACGTACTCTAAATTTTTGAAAATGTAAAAATATTTAAAGTATAATTATAAACGAGTATGGAAAAAATGTATGGTAAAAAATAATAAACGTCAATGAATTAAAATATTTTCCTTTAATTTTCTTTCTAAGTTAGCTATAAATTTAGTTGTAAAGGACTTAACATGTTTTAAAAATCGCGTATGAATTTTAAAAAAATGTCTTTTGTTGCAATATTTTCTGCATTAAAAAAAAATTATACACACAGATACAAACTAAGTTCATCAATTGAAATGTTGAAATTTACTTAATTTTTTACATGGATCTTTTTTTTTCTATCCATTATTCCTAAAGTTAATTATTTTTTTTATTGAACGCGCAATGCTTAAGAGTTTTAGCTAGATTAATTGTTCCGCAAGATATTCGAAGTTAAATGCAAGCAAATTTCATTTCGTCGTGTCGCCATCTATAGTAGATTACGTTAAACGTCTTTTTTGCAAAAACCTAGTTTGAATTGCTTACAGACAAAAATATTAAAATTTTCTCCATGACTTTTTTTAACATATATTTTTATTTGTTGGAATTTAACTATTTATTTATTATTACATACATGAAAATTTCATTTGAATATCAGTGCAGAAACTATAAAATATTTATTGGAATTAAAAACAAAGATAAACTTGTGCAATTTTTTGGAAAAAAAAAAAAATATTTTTATTTCACATACATTATAAACATGCGAAAAATTTAGGAAAAAAAATTCGATTTGGTGGAAATTTCAAACATAGTACGTTTCAGAAATTTTTAATGGAAAAAGGCCCAAAATTTATAACAAACTAATTAAAATAAGTTTTTCTTTCTTTTTTTTTTTACTGAATTCCAATTTTTCATCTAAAGTCAAATTTAGGTAATATGTTTTATTGAATGAAACTTGTCAAGAAAAATAAATAAATAAACAAAATTCGTTTAAATTTGTGTTTGTGACAAATTTTGAGTGAAAAAGTAACAGTTAAGCGTATGGGTGTGCTGCGGCATTACCTGGTCTAAGCTGGATAGAAAAAAAAAACTTTCCTGCGCGCACATTGGGTCCGCAAACTGGGCCACTAGGTCTAAAGTTGAAAAAGTAACAATTAAGTGAATGGATGTTCTGTGGCATTACCTGGTCTATTTGAGTGAAATTCGCGCCCTTCAGCAACACGAGGGCTTTTGGCGACGGACCTCGTACTTTGAACCATGGTCAAGTGACGAGGGCGTGAAGTGTAAATGGGGGAGGGGGATCTACGATAGTGGCTCTCATTTAATAAATGAAACAATCCACACACACACAGATGTAATCTCTATTTACTTTCGTAATATTATATTATAATATTAACACATATCAATGGGCCCAGTTAAAATTCGAGAGTAAACAAATATATCCACCATTTTATATGAGGCTACCAAAAGATAGGAAATAATCCGAGGAATCCATTTTGATCATTTAAGTTCCAAAATTACAATTTGCTAAAAAGTTATTAATTAAAAACCTTAAAATATGATTGAATATTGTAACGCCATTTCTTTTAACTTAAAAATCAAGCCCTAAAACCTTTTTTTAAGAAAATGAAGAAAACTTTATACATTTTCAAATTACATTTTTGACCATTAAAATTAATGATTGATCTGCCTTTGTATGCCATCTATCATGCAGAGACCTCGAAGGACGGCACTTGGAAATATTTCCAGTATTTCCGTCGATTTTAAAACTGGTATTTTTCGATTTGTTTCGAATTCGGACAAAAATATAATTCCGGAATCGGACAGGCTTTTTATTTGGCCAGGATATCGTTTAATTTTCTTTTAAGCAAAATAGCGAATTTTCAACGCATTTTTTCGATTTTTTACTAAAATGAGTAAATTTTGAATAGTTTTCATGGAAAAAATGTTCCAATAGCTCTGTATTTCGTTTTCATCGTTATGATCCAAACAGCCGTTCCAAAAAATTGCATGTTGTGCTCTCTTAGACCCGATAATTTTGAAAATGGGATTCCCAAAACGTTTTTCTATTTTTCGAAAATTACTCAGAATTTGATTTAACCATTTAAAAATTTGGGAGAATTCTGAAAATAATTGCAGAAATCTCCCCCCCCCCCCCCCGTATATCAAAACTTATAATGACTTATACTGAAACTTAAAATTTGATTGAAGGTTAAAAAATTTACTAGTTGTAGCAATCTGTTAGCAATGTTTACTGCAATAACAATGTTTTTTTTTGCAACACACTGCGTCAACCATTAACATTTAGTTGTCAGAAATCTTAAGGGGGGGGGGGGTAGATTGAATGAATCTCTTTAAGTAGTCATTAATGCAGGTGTTGAATTCGAAGCAACACTTTCAATACACGGTTGTGTAAAAAAATGATGAGGGCTTAGTGGCGTAACGTACACCCCCTGACTTTGCAGGGAGGCCCTAATATTCTACGTTACGCCACTGTGAGAGCTTTCCATCATTAAATCCTCTTTACACTGCACTCGAAAGACTTGTATTTATCAAGACTTTTGTTGCACCGTTTGGGACTGTTTTGGAGTACAGGGATCTAAACATCCAATTTTAATAGAAGGTTTAATCATGTGGAAACCAGATTACTCCTTTTTATTTATTTCCTTTATTTAATGATGTTAACTCTTAATTACAAGATGGCAGCCTAAATCTGATTAAAAAAAGTCAATTTCAGCATTTCTTGCAAGAAGTTAATGAAGCACAACATTGGATATCATGAACTTTCCCAATTTCTCACAACCTAACTGCCAGGAAGATGACGTTTCAACCTACGTCCAATATTTAAATGTCCTCTATTCAGATTTTGAAACTAGGTTTGAGAATGCTTCAATTATGGTAATACCACAATACAAAATCAATCCATATGGTGACATTGAAAAGACAAATGTCATATTACAAGAGGAAGTGATCGGAACAGGAACGATGAAAGATCTTTAAGAACGGTTTAGAAAGGGATATCAGTTATTTTAGCTTTAAAAAGACATACCTCTTTCTTTTCCTGAATTGTGGAATATCGTAAAAAAGTTTTTAATTACTTTTTCTAGTGGAAAGGAGTTTCAGAGTGGTAGCAGAAAAAAAATTCCAATTGAGGAGATTTAAAGTAAAACTTAACTAAATTGATGTCAAATGTTGAAAATTTACAATTAAAGTACCAGTTTCAACCCTTCCATCAAAAGCATTTGTTTTTTGCTCGTTCATTTCATGTAACAGGTACTAAATTTTAATGTAATTAAAAAAGTAAGTCTCTAAAAAGTTTCTTAAATTCTTCCCACTACACTTCACTATAGTTAGAAATTTAAATCTTTTAAAGTATGTATAGCACAATATCATCGGTCAAAAACACATTAGAAGTTGATGAATTTTCACAAATTCAATACTAGATAAAAGCAGGGGTCTATCTCAAACCAGAACACATGTCAAGGGATATATCTGTCAGACGAAAAAGTTTGAGTACATAAAGATATGCTAAAGTTGCTATCCCTAATATCGTTGCCAAAGATATTTTTAAGCCAATTACAATGATATTAATAACTATCAAATGATTTCATTTGATAATAGCGATCTTTTGAATAGTTGTACTGCTTGTAACATATCCCTGCAAAACTATTTTCGAACAAGCAGCTTAAATGGTTGGTCTCATTTCAGTGGAAGCAAATGTTACAGAAATTAAACAATCAAAAATAAAAAATAGTTTTAATACTTATACTTAAAATGGCAGTTTTTCTAATTAACTTAAGATAATTTGACGAATGCGCATAAAAAACTATAAAATTTGAGGAAATAAATAAAAATAACACAATTTTAATATTTCATAATTTAAAATTTTATAAATAGTCTGCATTTAGATTCCGCGCAAAATTTGAGTGTAATACTTAAAAAGTTTGAATAATTTAATTCATTTTAATATATAAAGCAATTAGTTTAAAATCATTCTAATAGATGGCAGCAGTATCGCATAAACACTTTTTTTTAAAAAAAATTTTAATGTAAGGTCGAAAAAAACCCGAGAGCGAAGGACCCAAATCGGAATTTTACGACCGATTTTAGCGAGTACTGTCATTGAAATACTTGAACACTACATTACTCTAGTCCGGTAAAACCTCAGAAATAAATATTTACAAAATATCAGGTTTATTTTTTTGTTCTCTTCTTTTTCTTATCTTGGAATTAAGGAAAGTGAAAATTTCAAAATCGTTTTTCCTCTTTAAATAAAGTGATATTTCTAATTGCAAATCCCATATTTAACGAATTCACTTTCTAAGCTAATAAACTAAAAACTCAGTTCTACTTTTTTTGAAACGTACCTACAATTTCCATCCGGCTTGAAATTTTTTTACTGATAATTAGATAAGATAAATTGTGAATCAACTATTATGTTATATTATGTTTATTTCATTAATAATTAACAAATATACCAAGAATAATTGAATACATGCAAAAATAAACATGGTTATATTTTTTCTTCCAATTTATTAGGGCTTTATGTCATTTATATTTCAAAGACCATATTTAAAATGTCATGATATTAAATTTACCCGAACGATGTATTATTTTTTACAGTTTCCAATCACCAACTGGAAATAGAACGTATTTATTGTTGGAGAAAAAAGCATTGTACATTTATTGCGGATTAAAATATTTCCAAGAATTTTCAGCACTTTTCCTTTATCGGGTGCATATCCGCCAAGCACGCTTTATTGGTGACAACACACAATATACACATAAATAAATGTTAATAAATAATAGTTCTCATTGGATTTTCATTCCTTTTTGATTTTTTCTGGAAAAGACGTTACTGATAAGAAAAGACCTCGCCTTGTTTTGCAAACGTAGGGATAAAAGTTTACCAGCGTAAATATTCCGTTTGGCATCGGCTGTATCATTTTTGGAGACTTTATCGCGTGTGCCGGCGAAATGGAAAAGTACCGAATTTTTCTTTATTTAGTAAGAAAGTATAAAATTCAGCTTGTGATTAATACAAATTAAATCAGAGTAAACATGTTTCATCACGAAAAATGTGTGTTAGCTCATAAACACTGGCCTAGCTTGTCCTGAGTGGGCCATGTATCAAAATTCTTTGGGGGCTCTATCTTGGAAATAGGAACTTTGTTCATGGGACCATTGATAACATAGTACGATTTTTGTTTACACATATTGAGGCCCCTGTAGTTTTGGGACCTCGTATCATAGAAACGGCTGTAGCCAATTAACTACAAACAAACACAACTAAAACACAAAGTTGCAAGAAATGTTACCGAAAATAGTAACAGTTCTACAGACGGAAACATGATGATTTTCTTTTTTGCATTTATAGCAACGGGCCTCCTCTTTCCGGGGGCAACTATTAACGTTCTGGCCAAGGTTTGTACATTCAAAACGACGATTACTAGTTTTCAACTTTTTCTCCCGAGTTTGTTATATCAGTTACAATATTACAATCTTGCGGCCAGTGTCCATTAGAATCACAGAATAAATTATATTGAAAATTATATGGATAATCAATATGTCAAACTTGCCAATGATAGTTCTTGCAACGAATCAAAACCATTTTATCTGCTTCATCATATAATAAAAAAGCAAAGGAATAATAGGAATAAATAGCGAATTGTATTTGACGCTTCTACTCATACACCAGACATCCTTCTTCAAATGATTCTCTTAAGCAGGGTCCTAATTTACTTCCAGAAATATTTGCAACATTGTTACGATTTCGACATTATTTTTGCAAAGAGACAAGTTTAGATAATCAGATATTTACGCGTTGGGCATCCTGCGCGCCGAAGGAAAATAGATTACCAGTCCAATCCAAATGGTCATACCTTACTTTTCTTATGGAATTACATTGACTTAGCGAAAGTACATCAGTTCTATGCTCATAATGGTATAAAATTGAAGTTTATTGCACAATGAGCAGCTTGGCGGGGAAGATGGTGAGAACGAAAGCTTCAAATCAGAACTGAACCCCAAACCAAAAAATCCGTCATTTTGGACGGAACGAAAACCGGAACTGAACCGGAAAAAAAAATTGGTTTATTTTGGTTCAATGTATTTTCAGTCATTTTGTTACTGTAATAAACGAATCAATATTTTCTAATTTAACGCGTCAACCATATAATTATGATCATTACATGAACACTTCTACTCGATTTCATGTTTCGACGTTCATAAATACCTCTCTGTTTCAGTTTCGTATGACGCTACTCGTAGAAGGGAGATTTAATTCAGCTGAGAAGTGTATAGAAGATTTTTTAAGAAAAATATCAGTCTGAGCTATATTTTTACAACAAAGCATGCGATCATCCACGAGTATTTGTATAGACAAACCAGAATTATGAACCTAGTTCTCAAAAATGATTTTAATAATGCATAACAATGTCAGCTCGCCGTTCTCTACTCACCTTTCGAATCGTACATGCTGGTTAACTGCATCAATTCACATTGTGTACCAATTAAGAAAAGAATAAGGTCTTTTAAATTTTGATAGAATTACATTTTTTTAATGATAAAATTATATTTTAGTACAAATAGGAATATACACTGGTGTCCAAAAGTTAAGCATAATTGATAATTATGTGAATAAAGAAGGAACTGTAAATCAGAATGGCGGGAAACGTGATATGCGAGTGTAAAATGGTTATAAAATAAGGAAGCAAATCAAAAGAATGATAATAATTAATTTTATTATCCAAAGTAGCAGTTTAAAAGAAAACTGAGCATAGCAAGGATTCACACGTTAAAGAAAAAAAAAGAAAACATTGAATAAAATACTGATGTTGCAGTTTAATAAGGTGTGTGGTCGCCTCTGACAGCCAGGCACGCTGCACAGCGATTTACCTTACTTGCTATGAGATGATGAATGAGTTGTGGGCTCAAACAGTTCCAAGCTTCTTGGAGAGCTCTCTTCAGTTCTGTAACGGAGCTTGGTGGGTGCGAAAGGGCTGCAATTTGTCTCCCGAGCATATCTCATGCATGCTCGATAGGATTTAAAGCAGGGAAGTTCGCAAGCCACGACATGCGCTGGATGTTTTCCGTTTCAAGGAAGTCATCGAACAGCACCGCTCGGTGACATGGCGCATTATCATCCACGAATATGAAGTCAGGACCGACAGCACCTCTAAACAAAAGTACATAAGGCTCAAGAACTTCGTCTCTGTATCTTTGAGCAGTCACAGACCCCGTGTCAAAGAAATGGAGGCCTGTGCGGCCGTCCATCATGATGCCTGCCCATACCATTACTCACCTTGATAGAAAATGACGTCTTTTCGTTATGTTTCTTGGTTCAAAACGTGTTCCACGTTCTCTTCATATCGTTACCCGCCGAGAATCACTACTCAGAGTAAACCGGGACTCGTCACTGAACATCACATTGGCCCACTCACCCACACTCCAATGTTGATAGTTCAAACGAGCGCGTTTATGTGCAGACGTGAGGGGAATGCAAACTGCTGGTCTTCTGGCATACAGGTCAGCATGATTGAGTCTCCTGTAAACAGTTTGTCTCGAAATTCGTATTCCTGTGGCGACTGTGAGCGCCGAACCCAGTGCTCTGGCAGTACTGCCCCTCTGCCGTTGCGCACTTATTACCAGATATCGGTCTTGGCGAGGGGTTGTGACTCTTGGTCGACCTGATACTGGTTGTTGGGTAGCATCTCCCGTTCTTTGAAACCTCTGCCACAGTCTTGAGATCACAGACTGGTCCATATTCAGAATTCGAGACATTTCGGCTTATGATTGTAAGGATTCCAGCATTCCAACGATTCTTCCTTTCTTAAACACGTCCAATTGGCGTCTTTGTGCCATAATTCACCTTGGATGGTTAACAACGTTCCTTCGCACAGCAGTCGCACGAAACTTGTCTGAACTGCCTATGCTGCGTGAATCGGTTTCTTCGCGTACGCCGGTGTTTCGCGCAGGACGTAGTCGACTGAAAAGTTTTGCATAAACCCAATGTTTCTTCTTCACCCAATTAATATCCGCAAGAAATCTGGAATAATTTTACGAATATTTACTCCATATTTTTCGCATTTTATGATTTATGCTTAACTTTTGGACACCAGTGTACATAAAATAAAATTATTCATTCGGAACTGAACCGAAAACCTTTACTTTTGGCGGAACACAAACTGGAAGTGAACTTTTTTTAGTTGAATCGGAACGAAAAATATTACGGTTCGAAGCCCTGGTGCGAATGACTAATTTAATTCCGAATGTGAAAACAATAAATCTCTACTTTGCACATTTTCCTCAAAAACTACTTTTTATTATTTTTTTAAAAAAAATTCGACCTATCAATGATTTTGTGGAGTACCTTATCTTTTCTTTTTCATATACCACTGTAATTTATCAAATTTATATTCGTATGTTATGTATTCTTTGTCCCTTTTTGATTTAGATTTCTTTGTTGTTTATTTAGTTGACGTCATAGTTTAGGTTCTCGAAAAAGCTGCTCTTTTGAAGAACAGGTTTATTGTCGATGTTTTCGAGCCATTTTGAAAGGTGAATTGCTACTAAATTTGCACATAGAGTGTTTTATGGCTATGTCAAAAGTTGAAAATTTCACGCTGAAATCGCGAGTAAAAATTTGTAACTTTTGTTCACGTGATTACTCTGAACTTTATCCCCAGATTTTCACGAAAGGCCTGAAAATTTAAGAGTATTGTTGTTTACATTGTTTAAGCTACATTGTTTAAAAATTTACTCAGGGAAACAATACTACTGATTACTATTTATATTATTATACGATTACCGCATACTATTTAGGGACCCTTCTTTTAAAAAAGGTACTTTCTTATTTCAGTCAGTTTCAGAATCAAATATCCTTTGTTACGATCATTATTAAAATTCGTGAAATATTATGGCAGTTCGGAAGAATCGAGATAATCCAACTTTTTGTAGGAATAGTATTAAATTTTCAAGGAACAACTGACAAAAATAGAAATAATCATATGAATTGCAATTGAGCTTTTTTTTATAAACAGATTTTGGATTTTTTTCTACATAATATTAGAAATTAAACTTAATATTTTTATGAAGACTGAATAGCAGCAGCAAAAACAGCGTCATAACAAAAGGAAAAGGTGTCCAAGGAGTTCAGTCATCCCAACAAACTTTTACACAGATTTGATTGGATATTTTATTAATTGAAGGCAACTGCTGACTTGATTGACTATTTGACTTGACTTATAACTGACTTTATTTGATATTTTTTTACTGAAGTTATGTGAGTGTCGAACCTTTTTCATGAGAAGAGGACGACATTTGAGCTAACTCTGTCTCCAAATTTCTACAATACATCAACTTGAGGACTATGAACCTCGATAGATTTAACGTGCATTAGCTACTCAACAAGGCGAGTAAAGTAGCACCAGGGCAAACAATAAAACTTGAGTGAGTGAGTATTAACATCGCATTATAAAGCAACACGAGGATTATTTAAGGGCCGTGGGTAGCCTAGTGGTTAGAACATCGGACTCCAAACCTGAGGGCCTGGGTTCGATGCCCGATGCCACTAAATACCACCGAGTATATACGGAGTGCGTGCTCGTTAAATCAGTGGGTCCGAAAGTCTTGTGGGCAGTCGCAGCAAAAACCACGAGTGCAGGGGACTGGAGAATATGTTCCTTGCCAAAATTGTGGAGGTGGAGATAGGTGGTGTCGCCATCTATCGTTAAGAAGTGTAACCTGTCTCACAGGCAATGACAACTTTCATTCCTTCCCTGCCGGGAAGGAAAAACAACAACAACAACGAGGATTTTTGGTGACTGAACTCGAAAATAGGAACATTGATAAAATGAAAAATGACGAGGATGACACCCGAGATGGTGCCCATTCCTAACTACTACACCATTGGAGGGCGAGTAAGTGAATATTAACGTTGCACTGTTTCGGCTACATGAGGGCGTTTAGAAACAGACCTCGTAATTTTGAACTATGGTAAAGTGATGAAGACGACACCTGAGCTGGCACCCACACCAACGGGAGGACGTTTGAGCTCTCGACAGATTTAATGTGCATCGCTCTCCTATACGGCGGGACTTTAGTGGTGCTGGGCTCGAACTCATGACACGCCAGCCACGATCAGATACCTTAACCACTAGGCTACCGCGGCCCCACACCAATGGGAGGATTATTGAGTCTCCATCGATTGAACATGCATCATCCCCTCTAGACGGTGGGTCTTTCGTGGGATTAGGGCTTGAACTCATGGCACACTGACCATAAATTCACTAGATTACCGTGACTATACTTCAGTTTTCAAGTCTAACAAAAGTTTTTAAGTATTTTATTTTTATGCGTACATTTTTAAGAATAGTTAAAAATCATTTGTAAATCAGACTATTTATAGATTAGTCAAATAATGGATCTCCATATACATATAACTGGACACTTTTCGATGCAAAAATCTTGTGAACATGTAACAGTGTGCCTATGTGGTTTAATATTAACCACATGTGTAGGATTTTCCTCCTTTATTTAAAAATAAAATCCAACAGTTTTTTTTTTTTCCAACTTTTTTTTTTTATCACGGCAACGAAGAATACTATTTCAACAATTACGAGCAATGCAATTTCGCATTAAAACAGTAGGCATCAAATTGTATTGCTTTTAAAACGAAAATTCTCGAAAGAAAAGTAAAACCCGCGCGTCACACGTGTGAACGAATTATTTCATTGACATTAAACAATTGATCATGCGATAAACGAAGAAAATAGTCTTAGTTACCAGGTTCATGGTTAACATTGCTGCTAAGTATTGCAACATTATCTCCCAAGGAAAGGTTGCAACAGCGAATGTGGAAGGGAATAACTTATACAGAAAATGCAGCAGCTTCCTCGAAGATGCGTGTGGGAAAAATCGGATTTTTCATTTTTTAACAGTAAGTTGAAAGCGTGTTTTCATTTTCAAGGTCAGAAAAGAAAGATTCGGTAATTTTGCAGTTACTGTTGCAATAGAAACTCTAAAGGTTCTTTTGACTCAGTCAATAAAATACCTTTTTTTTAGGTATCCACTGGGTTCTGAGCCGTAATTTTGAAAAATCGTATAAAGGATTTTTTTTCTGGTATTTAGTGTCATATGAATTAGAATATACATGTAAATGATATTCTTAAAACAATTAAAAAAGAAAAAAATTGCTGAAAAGTAATTTTTTTTTCGAAAAAAAAAAATGACATATTTTCAGAGTTTTCTCCTGTTATAAAAATGCTTCTATAATAATAATATTTTACTTATATATGGACAAGTTCTACTTTGTAAACAACAGCATTGAGTGGAACCCTCACTTACTTCCGGTGTAATGTTAATCTATGGGAAAACATCGAAATTCAACTCAGTTTTTCAAACTTTTAATCCAAGTTTTTTTGAAACTTTTTTTGCACTATATGGATAGAAGATGATCTGCAAATTTCAGATTCAGGATTTTATAGTATTTATTTCAGTATCTTTTCTAAAATACCTTGTTAATTTTTTAGCTCAAAGCAATGGAGATTTTGCATTAACCGGAAGAAGAAAAGGGTTTTAATGACTGTAGCGCCCCCATAGTAAGTTTTACGGTAGAACTTGTCCATAGCTAAGACTTCCCTTCAAATTCTAAACTATGATTTATGAAAAATTCACCTTATTTTCAGTTACTATAGATTGAAATAATAACCGGTGTCTTTTTGTTAAAATTTCTTCCGATGTATTCAAATTTGAATAAATCTACTTCCAAATTATATATTTCAAAGTTTTTTTTAAAGTTCTGTACATAAGTCAGCCATATACAGGGTGGTCCCGAATTCATGGTACAAACTTTAAGGGTAGGTACAGGACATTAAAACAATCATTTATTGTACAGGAATGTATAGGCGCAAGTGACGCGGTGAGGCACAAACACAAAAAATGAGATGAAAGAAAAGACAAAGTGTTTATTGAAAGCGCCGACTGCAAAAGTATTGACATGTGTAAAGTTCATAACAGTTCAGCACATGATCTACGAAGCCCAGTTGCAGCTCACATTGCTGTACCATCCTCTCTGGCAGCCGGAGAAGATAGTAGGCCGGGTTCAAAGCTTGTACTCGTTGAAAATGGAAGAAGTGTAAGCGACTTCCGTTTAACACTCTACAAACTGATGATTCACACTTACGTGATGAGCAACAACTTTAGTACTTGAATCGGGTCTATCAGACACAACGTTGAAGATTCTTTCTTCCAGTCTTGGACTGTGTACAGCTCTTCGTAGACCAGTTTCATATCTGGTGACGTGGAACGAACGTGTTTCATGAAGTTCACAATGTAACCGCTGAAAAATTCTGTGATCTGGCATTCGTCAATCAGGAAACTGCTCATGATACATTCGAAGCTCGGCTCTGCCGTTAGCATTTGCACGGCCGTACATGTAATGCCTGTCAGCATTTTCGACACGCGTAAAGCCTCTCATCGTAGAAGTCAGCACAATTGCGAAAGGCACTTTCCCCTACTGAGATGCATCATGCTGAACGGTGGCTAGACATCAACTGCCCCCAAGCCGGCAAAGCAACCAACCCAGAACTCCATTTCTCTTTTCTTTTATTTCCCCTGTTTGTGCGCCTCACCGCATCAATTGCGCCCATACATTCCATACAATAAATGATTGTTACAATGTCCTGTATCTACCCTTAAAGTTTATACCATGAATTTGGACCACCCTGTATAGGATATTTTATTATTATCGAAGCATTTTTTATTAAAAGATGAATTTTTCGAAAATATGTCATTCTATCTTAATTTTCTGACAAAAAAAAAAAAGAAGTTGCATTTAAATAATTTTTTCTTGTAATAATATTAGTAAAACAATTTTGTATACATATTTTATTTCAGGTGACACTAAATTTCAAAAAATTATTCATTTATATGCTTTTTCAAAATCAAGGTTCCGAACGCAGTCGGATACCTTAAAAGGTACAAAGGGTGATAAGAATGGAAAAAACATAATTATAAATCTCAATATATTATTCTTGTGGTAAATTTTACTACAAAACTTGATGTACAAATTTTTACATTTCATTTTGATGAGGCTACTTTCAGAGCTCGTACTAAAAGTAAATAATAAGATGAAAAGGAAGTTAGGAGTTAAAAATAAATAACGACTTGGGAAGTTCCAGAAGTGAAATCAAAATTAGTCGAAATTTCGTTTTCAGTATTTTATAGCTGAGAAATGTTTTCCTCCTTTCTCAAGGTTCATTGTTAACCCTTACAAGACAATAAGTTTGCGAAGAGTAAATATTAGTATATAACTGTTTATTTTAGTTTATTTAAACGTAAAATAAACAAAAACTATAAGAAAAATACATAATGTATAGTTCTTTTGGATTAATGCGTAATTTTATCAGGCATTTGTTTTCAACTGTTCAAATATACTTTATTGTTGCACGAAATTATATATACCGAATAACTTAAAACAAGTAAAAAAACATAGTAATATACAGGGTGCTTCTTAAAGAATTCAGTTTCAATGGCCTATAAATTAAGAACAATGTAAGATTTTATATGTTACTTGTAATATAATTGTATGGGATTATATTTTAAGTTTTGCTAGGGATGATCACAGATATTTTATGCGCAAACCCTTTGTCATACGACACACATCCAGCCGGTAATCCACTTCCGACCAAACGCATGTTAAGATATCTGATTCGATAGCGGTTGTGATACGCTGTTTCAGCTCCACTCGATCAATAGGACGAATACCTTGTCCGTTACGTATCCCCTGGAAGAAATCACAAAGTGTTGAGTCAGGATTTTTTGGTGGCCATTAGGTAAGTGGTATGCTGTAGTTCGAGGTTCATTCAATCCATTGGTGAGGAAGATGTTCATCGTGGTAATCTCGTGCGATGGCCAACCAGTGTGATGGTGCATTATCCAATTGGAGAATGAAGTCAATGTCGTCCTGCAATTCAGCTAAAGAGCTAACATATATATATATATATATATATATATATAAAATAGGCTCCCGTGACATTTTAATTAATTCAAGAACACGACAAGCCTTTTCAACTGCAGATGCCACCAATTCGACTGACTAGTCACTATTGCCTCTCTCAGGAGCAAGGCACAAACTTTAAGAATGCATCTACCTTATGGTTCGCTGAGGTGGTGCGTGTCTGATAGTTAATGCTTTACAGCAGTGATTCCCAAAGTAAACTATATGGACCCCCTGGGGTCTATGACGACTTTCAGGGGGTCCACGTAAGTGAAAAAATAATTTGGGGGTCTATGATAGTGGCTCTCACTAAACCAGATCGTGACTTTAATTTTAAAGAAAATTTAATCAATTGGAAACGAGATTTTACCTATTTAACAGATCTTTTCCCTCAATTTAATGAGGTTAAATATATTTACAAGGTGATAGCATAAATTTTATTAAAACAAGGAATATTTTAGCGTTTCCTTCCAGAATTAAGTTACAGCAGTATAACATTGGAGGTCGTGCATTTTCTCAATTGGTCACGGACAATTCATTAGGGTGTTTTAATCAACGTTAAGCCTTTAAATGCCCTTTTTTCAGATTTTGAAACTAGGTTTGAGAATGCTTTGACTATGGTTTGTATTACCATAATCTCAATCAATTCATATGGTCACATTGAAAAAAAATTCATATTACATTAGAAACTGATCGGAATAGGCACTAAAAGTAAAGTTTAGAAACAGATGCAAGTAATTTTGGCTTCAAAAAGACATACCTGTAAAGGAATATCGTGAGAAAGTTTTTAATTGCTTTTCGTAGAGGAGAGTTCCAGGACGGTTGCCAACCTCCAGAAAAAAAAAAAAAAAACAATAGAAGAAGAAAGGGAAAAATAACTAGTCATCACACTAACAGAGGAGATTTAGGGTTAAACCTAAAAATATTAATACCAAATGTTGAAAATTTGTTATTGAAGCACCAGATTCATTCCTCCCATTAAAAATATTTGTTTGTTGTTCAGTTATTTTATGTATTAATTTAATTTTAATCTAATTAGCATGTGGTTCTTAAGTTTTAAACACCATACTTCAATACAGTGAGAAATTTAATTCTTTTAAAGTAGCTCTGTAATAGCTGTCAAAAAGACATTTAAGTTGATAAATTTGTAAAAAATCAATATTAGGTATGCAGAGGTCTACCCCAGCCCAAAAAACATGACAAGGGGCCTGTGAGGCAAACATGTTTGGGAACCTCTGCTTTTCAGCATCTGGAAAGTATATACTCCTTTATGAACCACTCTGTATTATTATGCGACACAAAAAATTGCAATAAGTAATAAGAAAAAGAACACAGTCTCCACGATTGTTTTATCATTGGAACCAATTTATTTGACAGTTTTTTTAAATGTTCCCGTTTTACCTAATTGCATTCGGCATACGTTCTATTTTGGCATTAAGTATAAAAAAGCGGATAGAGTTACAGTTAAATATAACGATCGCCAATTTTAGAATAGGTGAAAATGTTTCGCTTAGTCATGAAAGGGTTGATGAAACGTTGAATACAGACTTATTTTAAATTAGAAAATAAGAATTTGATTACGTTTGAAGAAAAAGTGCAAAACCATAAGAAAATTTTTGTTGAATTTACACATTTCTGACATTTTGTTCATATTAATATTATGTATGTCAAAAATAGTGTACAACAATCTAATGTTTAATAACTCTCTTAACTGTTATTTATAATAACAATCGGTTAATATTAGATTAAAGTAATAACACTTATTTTGAAAGTGCGATTGTATTACTATAGTACACCATTTTTTGAAACTGTGATTTGTCAACAATAGTAACAAATTTTATGTTTAGTACTTACGTATTATACCGTTAACCAATGCACCAAATAAAAAGACATCGCCAAATGCTATTAGCGTACGTGCCAATAAGATCGGAAACAAATTTCCACTATTGGCTACATATCGCGGCATTTAAAGAATTCGTCGATGGCATAATACGTAAGTACCTGATACCTTAATATTTGTAAATCTTTGTAGAGTATGCGGTTTAATTCGAAATCTTATTCAATAAAGGTTTCATAACGTAAGAATGGTATTAGTTAGTCGTCGAATAAAAAATGGAAATATTTTATTTCATTAAAATTCCTCAATATCAAGAAAGAAGGGAAACTAACAATATGACTGGAATATCTCTTCCAAATATCGAATTTGCCGCCCATCCGGTTATAGTGGTCAGTGAAGCTGACTACGGTGCCGTAGGGACTGGGTTCGAGTCCCGGAGAAGGCATGGATGTTTGTGTTGTAATCCTTTCTTCTGTCTGGTGTTGTATACACCCGTGTTATACATTGCGTGGTGCACGGGGTTTATAAATGTTGGAAAAAAATCGAATTTTATTGCTAAAACTGAAAATTTCAATTTTCATGAAGATTGAAATGTAAAAAGATAAGTTAATATAAAGTAAAATTTTGATACAAATAATGCAAAGAGAATTTGATAATTAAACAGATTTTTTGAAAGATTAACACATCCTTCATTATTTAACAGAAGAACTACGTCAAAAGAATCCTATTCCACTATTATTTCGAAATTAAAGTCGAAAAACAATTACAGAAAAAAAAATCCCGCACATTTTGTAGCTATCCTTGGTGCTTCTTTTGTTGATGAATTAGCATCCTGTATTCTATTACATTTTAATCATGATATCACATTCAAAATTCCTTTTTAACTAACGCACAACTAACCTATTTATCCACTCTACGAATGGACTACAAAATATTTTCGGATGCAGCAGTTTAAACATTTCAAACATCCTGCTTTTGACATTTTATACCGGAAGCGGAAGGAAGATTAGTTCTACGTTCATACACTTTCCTCTTTGTGTGAATTTTTTTAAACATTTTCTGTAGTTTTAATATCCGATGTCCTCATAAAATTCGTTTTGATATAAAATGTTGAATGTATCTCCATTGTAATAAAAAAGATACAGGAAATTAAGAAGCACCATGTTTGTCCTAAGTGTCTGACACCGTATTATAGCCCAATAAAAAGAATTCGTTTCAGTTCGCGTGTATAGTACGCGATGAAAGCAGTATTAGCCTTCAGTGAAGCATAAACTACACTCTTTCACTTTAAAATGCGCGTGGTGAAAGAATTTTTGCATAACAATCTTACTTATTTAGTCAGCGCTTAAAATCTTTCTGAACACATTGATGTCATACAGACATTATCTCCAAGAAAATCATTGCATCTTTTATTAAAATAGATTTAGAGATCCATGGTAAGATTGGTTTGAAAAAAAATCCCTTCAAAAAAAATAAAACATACTTTTTCGATATTTAACAGTTAGTTTTACAACAGTTACATAACAATTTGATTGCATATTAACTTCGTTCTTTGAAGCTATATGAAGACTATTAGTGATGGACTGTCTAGTTTTGAATTAAATTACAACTTTGAAAAATTACAATTTAAAAAGATTGTTCTATTGTTCAACTATTACAACTATTGTTCACATAGATAAACAGTTATAAAACTTGAATAATTCTTGCGAACAAAAAGGCAGCATAACGATATTATATATATACATATGCATATATTATTCTATTAAATACAAAATAATTCGAAATTAAGGACATAATTACCTGTTATTAATTCAAACGAGTAAAATGTAAGGGAAGGAATTGTCCATTTCAGCATGCCAATTTCTTCTAAAAAGCTTCAACTGTTGGGGATCACAAACGTTTATTTTACCTTACAGTTACAACACTCAAGACTAAAATAAAGCATCCCCTATGCATCTCTATTTACAAAAAAACTCTCATTGCCCCTTTGGATAAGTGACCCCACTCCGTGAAGGGGAGAAAGTTACTAGAGAAAGATGTGTAAACTTATCAAATTTCACGTTTGAACATATAATCCCGCATCGAACTCTGAAGTTTCAACATGAAAGAAAACTGACATTAAACTTACAGAATACAAAACAAGGAAGTAAGATACATTAAAAACGAAATACCCCAATAGTATTTTAGAAAATGTATCAAATTTTTTGAAACAAAAAAAATATGTTTTTCAAATTCAATCCAAATGCCACCCTTAGAATTTGCCACCCCAGCAGGAGTCTGGTGTGTCCGGCCCTAGAGCCTCCCCCTCCCCTGCCACGCCCAGCAATACCTTAAGATTTTTTGAGGTCATGGGTCCCTATGCAAAAGTAGACCCCAGTGGGGACAATTTTAAGTATATAGTATATGTTGCCAAATACTCGTGCAAATAAATGTGTGTGACTCATAGACTCACAAACCGACTTCACTGACCTAATGAGTACGGTGGTAGACCTAAGTCTAAACAAGAATAACGGACATAGCATAATAATGCAGTCTGGCCACTGTTGCCAGATGGCATATAGTTCGACGTTTTCAGTTTTATAAAAAGATGAAAATTATTCGGATAATGATCATTTTGAGGACAAGTCAAGAGCAAGACGACCCTTTCCTTCTGATACCAAGGACCTAGGCCCTGGCACAGTCTTTAAAACGTCCCTGACTATGCCCATATGAGGCTTCGAGCCTTGACAGATTTAGTTAGTCCCTCTATGTATTTGGATTTCAGTGGCACAAAGATTCTACCGAAAAATGCCGGCCACGAGTTCGAGACTATGATTACTCAGATAGTGAGCCCCAAGTTTGTTCAATTTCTGGGTAGCGAAAGGGATCACACAGCCTTGGTAAAATATTATTTTATTTACAAATTAGGTTAGAAGCTTTATACCAATATTTTACAAGCTATACTTCGCTGCCCTGCACAGCTTTTCGCTGGAGAAAATATCAAGTCCAATTCGCAATTCTATGATCTTTCCGATCTCTGGTCCCGCTGCCTATCGCAGCTCTCTCTCTCTCTCCCTCTTATCGTAGAAGTCCAATAGCTGGTGAGGCTGAACCGAAGCCTCTGTCGATCGTCTCGCAGAAGATACCCGATCACTTCTAAAATAGTCTCTTTAAGCCCCCTGGGCGGACCTCTGTCACGCCCTCAATAATTTCTGATTGGTGAGGGTCAAGGGTCTGCACCCGGCATCCTCTGTCTTGGTCCCAACCACCATTGGTTCTTCCTGGACAAAAGTCTGTAATGACCGAGATTATCTATGTCGGTGTTCCTCGTCAACCATAGGGAGGGTCTGTAAATCAATCTGTCACTTCGACGCTGTGAATACACTCCCTGGTATTTCTGCCTCACAAAAGGCCGATATTCCTACCATGCATGTGCATCACGTCCAACATGTATAAGGGAATGAAAGAATGGATGACCCTCAAAATATGTGGGTCCCTTCTAAAGAGTCGGCTCAACATGTGTTTCGTCCCAGGTCGTGAGAGAAGTATCTGTAGTCCCCTTTAAAGACAAAAATAAATTTGAAAATGACGAATCTCGCGAAAAAAAATAAGCAACTGAAAAAACATTAGCAATTATTTGCCAACCATTAGTACAAACTGTAACATAGCTTCTTAGTAAACCAGCTGTCTACAAACCCAATTTTTTTCGTTGCACTCCAGGCTGAAAGACTAAATAAAATGCTTTAACCTTCAAAGCGCGCAATACACAGGCTTCACCTACTGTCAGTTGTAAAGGTCCATTAATCTAAGTTTCATGTAACACATGGCTCTGTGTACGGAAATGAACTGCTATTGTAACGAGGAAATGTCATGAATTAAGTGTTATGCGAGTGGATATGAGTGACATGCCGATTTATGGCCCATTCGTATGACTTTCGACATGTGGCGTCAAAAGAAGATGTGCCAGACTCAGCTCTGTCCTAAGAGGACCAATAGTGTTTGGAGCAGTGTCCAAGTGCGCTGAGTTCAAGTCTTCTTCTTGCCAATTAGGAATTGAATGCATTTCAACGGTTCTGCTTGGAAATTTAAAAAAAAAAAAACGGAGTTGAAAATGAAAAAGAGAGGAGAAAGAAAAAGAGAGACTCCTCCTCCTTTTTTTCACTTGATGGACTAGAAGTGCCGGTTTATAATGTAGCAAGATTAGGTGATTAGAGCTTACCTAGCGATACGACGAAGTATGCGCCATAGCCATATGTGTAAAGGCAAAAACGGCTTGTAATAATTTGCGAATTGAAATTTTAAATTAAAAATATTTTTATGTAAAAAGTTGTTGTAATCCATGTGCTTGGCTACCTGCAAACATTTCTAAACCTTGGGTCACTATGTTACAATACTAGCGTTCGCAAGCAGAAAGGAAACCTAAAGACTAAACACACGATATTTCGATCTGGGGCGAGTGGTAACAAAGTTTTAAGATACAAGAGACAATTTAAATTATGCTTCTTTAAAAAAATTGTTAATTTTGTTTTTAAAAATAGTAAAATTTTAAAAACAATATTTGAAATTGAACTAGAATTCCCTTTCTATATATAAAATAAACAACAGAAAACGGTTCGCAACAGCAATTTTTTTCGTTCTTTCTTTATTCAAAGAACGTAAAATATGAAAAAACTGCAAATGAGTTATCTTCAGTTTCATTGATGTAAATTGTTCTCTATGATGTGTCTACAAGTCTGTGCTTTCAATAGAACAAAAATAATAGAAAAATAAAATCCTTGACATTCGAGACAAAGCGTGACGGTTTTCGTTATTTTTATTGGTCGAGCTTCATTCAATTGACCTTTAAGAAAAGAAAAAAAATTGCGTTTCAATTCTTTGCACCCGAGCAAAACATTTATTAGATTAGTTCATCGAAACAAACCATTCGTTAAAATGATTGTTGTACTGCCGCAAGTATTCAGTTTCAATTATAAATGCGATAATGTTCAGAATAAAGAAAAGTTGCATATTCAGTCGAATTTCTCGAAAAGCGCCCTGAATGTGAAGTATATATAAAAATAATAATTACACTGTCAAACATAGATTTGAATTTTTACTGCCTGTAATATAAACACATATGTGCGGGTGGTTGTGTTTTTAGAGGCGAATGATTTGTAAATGTACGGGCGAATATTGACGACGCTTCATTCGTTCTTGCACTTCAGCGACTTATGATGTTCTGTCAAAAATTCAGTAAAATTTAAAAGGTACAATTAAAATGAAAAATCATCAATATCTGGACAATGGCATGGACCGATGAACTATTGGAAAATTTGAGGCAGGTCAGTTTTTAGTATAGATTGCATATACTCTAATGAGGCTCCCCAAGTAACTAACTCTCCATGTAACTTACGGAGACAGAGCTTAATGAGACTGAATCCACCGAAAAAAGGTCTCAAACAGTTGTTCCAAAAGCCACGATGGCTAATGAAGATCAATATTTGTCTATTACAGCGAGGCGTGGTCAATGACGTGTGGAGGTGCTTATCCGAGGACAGAGCTCACGACTCTATGATCCATAACCGAGTAACATAACCACTAGACGAAAGTGATCACCCCTGTTCGGAGACTGTTACTGACTTTTCCACCCACTCTCCCACCAGTGAGTTGGTGGATAGGCGAACGATTTTTTGTTATGAGGAGTGTTTGTAGCGTGTGACTTGTTTGCTGTATATTGGTGGTGTTGAATCAAGCGAGTCTGACGACTTTGGTTGATGATGTTGCGTGTAGATGGCGCCACGACAGATCAGAAAGTTACGGTTTTCTGAATCACGTCAGGGTCACCAACGTGGAGGTGCTTATCCGAGGACAGAACCTGCGACGTTAGGATCCGTAGCCGCGTAACATAGCCACTAGACAAAAGGGATCACCCCCCCCCCGTTAGGAGGATGTTACTGGCTTACGCACATACCATCAGAGACGTCTTAAGACTTCTTGGAGCTCTGGACCTTTATATAAAAGTAGTCTCCATCTGTGACCCTTTTAAAGAGACAATATGTAGCATACGGCGTCAAACAGAAGCAAAAGCAATACCCCGTAAGCAATACCCTAATATCACAAACTATTTCACTTTACTTCATATTATAAGAAACCTTTTTTGACAGAAAATTCTCCTTTCTGTAATCGAGTGACTTTCCGAGTGAAAGGTGTACACAGACAAGATCAAATTCGATTGAAAGAGCAGAATCGCTGTGTGCATCTTCCGCTGGGATTTATTTTTTAAAAGTTATTTATTCGAATTCATACCTTACTACTGCTTATAAGTAGAGATATCAGCTATTGGTTTCTCAGTTCTGTTGGGCCATTTCTAATAATATCAAAATCAATGCTTTTACGAATAGTCTTGAATAATTCACCACAAAAGTAGCTGTGTGTGAAGAGAGTAACTTTTCCAATATTCCAGTGTCTGTTTATCAATTGTGCGCTTGGGGCAGGCTGCAAGGGGCCCGGAAGGGTGCGAAAGGGCCCAGATAAGCTGGACTTAACCAGATTTTCTGGTTATAAATTTCGATCCGTCAGTGCGAAAGAGCCCATAGATTTTCTGCTCTCAGGGCCCGAAATGAGATTAAAACGGCACTGCTCGAATGCGCGCCATGCCACGGTGGTAACCAAATGAAACAATTTTTGGACTAATGATTTAAAACGTCTATGTATTTATTTCAAAATTCTCTCCAAAGCGTGTTTTATTTTATTTTGTGAAAAATTTAAACTCTTTTTTTGAAAATACATGAATTGTAAAATAATGTAGCACAATTAAAAATTCTTAAATACTGAAGTTTTTACGTACATAAGTGTTCTTTCAATCGATTTAAAACTTTGTTTTATTTCAAAAGTAAACACTGAAAAGAATAGAGTTTTTTACCCACAAAAGTAATACTGCAACAAATCATAGAAAAACGCTCGCAAAACTGATCTTTACAAAGAAATTTTTTTTTTTTTAGCAAAAACAAATTCACTATTTTAATATTTCTACATTTTAAATGATTTTATTTACTTCATTGATATTTAATGGGATTAAACATTATACGGTAATAAATGAAGTAATCTGTGATTATTTAAGAATATATCTTGGATCGCACTACTTTATCAACAGGTTTTTTCATGTTTGAAGAAAGATTAATGGGATTATTTTTTTTCTGACAAAATCAGGATTTAATGGTTTTAAGTTTAGATAAAAAAGCAAAGTGTGCCCAGGTGTTAAAATCCATTTTCACACATGATTAATCTTTGAGGAGTGACGACCTTGATTCAATCCAAACTCCATTAGCGGCACTAACGTTCTATTACAACCATATTGGCACCCTTGATGGTACTTTCATACCATCGCAACAATATTGGCGACACTGAATAAAATACCACGATTTTTAAAAACGGAACACGATGATGGGAATATGGAGCACGGAGTCAAAAAATACCGTGTGAAAAATATTAAGTAATGGACTAAATTCATGTGACGTCATAATCACACGATAATTTTAAACCACGTGTTTTTAGCCAATCAAGTTCAAAAACACATGTGACGTCATAGTCACGATAAATGCAATTATCTATTTTCAGCAAATCACAGTTCATGCACTTCGCTGTTGCCAAATTACGCTTTTTACAGAAACTTTTTTTTTAAAATTAATATTTGTCACTATTTAAAAGTACATGAAAAAAAAAGAATTTTTTTTTCTTTAATTTTAAAATCTTTTTGCAGAAATATCTTTTTATCTTGAGCATCTTTACCCAATTATGTAATTTGAAATTTTACCTAAGTTTTACAAATAGAATAAAAAGTACGAGCTAGTTTATTGTCCGTTTTGAATTCAATGTAGAATACGTGTTTATATTATCATGTGACCGTCATGAATTTAGTCCATTGCAAGTAAATAATAAAAAAATTAATTTTTATTACTTATATTTAATTTTTTATATTATTAGTGTCAATTGATAATTTTATTAGATTTTACTATTTCAGAATTCGGTAAATCCCAAATTTGCATTTTAGTATTTGAGCTTGCCATATCAAAGAACGGCTCTGCTTAGAATAGCGACAAACAGAGAAATATGAAACGAAGCACATGGTTACCAATAAAGCCTCTACAACACATGCGAAATCGGGGTTACCATTTAGAGTCGTCTTGAAAGTTGGCATGGTTGTGATTGTACGTAAATACCATATTAGCAAAGGGGAAAAACGCAAATTTATTAGGAATAAAATACAATATTTTTGAAAAATTTTGAACCAGAGTTTTCCGCATTAATTGAGCGGAAATGCGAAAAATTTTTAGATCATTAATTTGAGTTGATTGTGATTTAACAGTAATTATAAGGGATTTACGAAAATCGTGACATGTTGGAGACATTAAATGAAACGAAGCACCCGGTCGCCAATTCGACGCATAGGAAATCGGGGTTGCTAACTTGGCAAGTTATTAATAGAGTTGGCGATTGTTGCGATCATACATAAGTACCAATTATACTTAAGAGGATTATTAAAATCGTATAAAATTATCGATTTAATATGATTGTTTCATTGAATGATATAAATGATCGAAGTTTCAGCGAATAAATAATCAATGCTTTTTTCTTTTTCTGTTTTACGTAAATAAACAATGATATATACGACGTCAAAAAATTCTTCAGGTTATGTAACCACCTGTCAAAATAAAGTAATACGAGTCAGTTATAGAAGAATATTCAAATGTTTGACTTGCGAGTACAAGTATTTAAGTTATGTATTGTTTGTTTATTTACAAGTGCACCTTTCTCTATGCTTTCTGTGTACACTACGCATATATGTTTCAACTATATATACAGGTATCCTTGAAAAAAATTTAACGAAAAACAAAAGACTCAGTAGATGCGCTTAAAATCCATTATGTTTGAACAGTTGTGCATGTTAATTTTACGAAGACGATAACATTCCAAAGTGATACTGTATAAATATAACATCAGGCTCTTTTGTAAATGCAGAACACTTCCTGATATTTCGAGATCCTGCTATGATATTTACATTTAAATATAACATAACACTGAAATTGCTTTAATTAATATTGTGTCCCAGACAACATTACATGAATAAATATTTAAATTTGATTAAATGGAGCTTTTGTGTGTAGCAAAGTTTGCATTTTTTATATATTAGAATTCAAACATTGTTAAATTCATCTCGATTATATTAATTATTTGAATTATTTTAATAATTTAATTGAGACTGCATTTAATGAATTCAAAGATTATGGTAATTCAATAACCTAATAAAAACCCCGAAAAAATATTTGAAAAAAAAATGCAAAGTTTTTATAATTTTAGAAATTTTTAGAATTTAAACTTTTACACTGCTTGAAAAATTAAAGCGCCGAAGCTGTTAGAATTTACAGAACTCGAAGTGTTTTACTTCAGCTTTAATTCCATAAAACATTAATTTTTTTTGACAAACGTATTTAAAAATGTGTATTATGTAGCAAAAATACTGTTAACAAAAGTTGTTCAAAAAATATTGGTATTAATATATTTGGTTTAAAACATAAAAAAAGCACAACGAAGCTTTATTTAAAAATTATTCGAAACATTTTGAATAATTTACTAAGCTGTCGAAAACCACTAGAATATTTTTAATGAATTTATAAATCAATCATATGTTGTGTGTTGAAAGACTAATTTTAATTTCATTGTAATATGAATAGTACAGTCGCAACTTGTAAGCTATCATGCATTGTTTTCAACGAAAAATTCATTTTGAAATAATCGATTTCATAAAAATTTATTGCCCAAGATATTAGATAGAAAAACAATTATCAGACCAGAACGTTTCGTATAAAATTACTTGAATGTAATATTAGCGCTTTTTTCCCAAACAAAATGTTAGTACAATTATTATATAGCTGAGCATTTAACGAAGCTTACCCCCATATAGGGCGCAAGGACAATATTCTTATATATAATCAAATAATATATTTTAACGTATTAAAATATAATGCAATTTGGGACAATTGACATTATGTATTTTAGTTAAATTCGTAAATATATACATGTTGTAAATAAAATATGTAACAAATAACAAAATAAGAAAGTGAAAACACGTGCAAACAAAACATGTTAAGATAAATAAAAATCAATTGAATAACAAAACAAGAAGGGAATCTAGCTAGTCGAAATGAAATTTCGGTCTTAGAAAGAAAAAATATATAGCCATTTGTATAAGTATCAGTTATCCACAACATAAAATATAGTTAAATGCTGATTATAATTTATGCCAAAAGTTATCACTTTCTATACTGCAGGCGTTTACGACTATTTGTCTATTATGAAGTGTGCTGCTGAGAAGTGTAATAATTTTACTCTACATATCAATAATATTTAAAATAAAGATATCATGTAATGATACAAAAAAAGCAAATAGTTAATGTAAAGTGAATGGATTACATAAAAAATATCCATCAAGTGTGAATGAGGATTATTTAAAATATCCATCAAGTGCACAAGTTACTTAAAATATATATCCATCAAGTGCACGAATTACTTAAAATATATCCATCAAGTGCACGAATTACTTAAAATATATCCATCAAGTGCACGAATTACTTAAAATATATCCATCAAGTGCACGAATTACTTAAAATATATCCATCAAGTGCACGAATTACTTAAAATATATCCATCAAGTGCACGAATTACTTAAAATATATCCATCAAGTGCACGAATTACTTAAAATACCCACAAGTATTATTTTTCTCAATCCTTACTTAATCTTTGTGATTTCCGATTACTTCATTTCACTCTAGTATTACAAGAGATAGGGAGGGGGTAATGGGAATAGATCTTTTAATTAAAGTTTAAAGTCAAATAACGAAGGGACACCCGAGCTGAAGCCCTTCTAGGATATCATATATCTAAAAGGTAGTTAAATTACACATTAAATGTAATTTAATTTTTCTACAATCCCCAAAACTAAAATTTTTTTTAACGTGTAACTTTGAATTATTTTATTATGATTTGTTCGAAATGAAATTTATTGCAAAAAATAAGAAAAGTCCCTGTTGTTTCTCAACTGAATCTTATATGTCCAAAATGTCAAAGATTCATACTACATTTACTTAACACTTCAAGAGTATTTTTAAAAATAAAAAACGAGGTAATTGTAGCCTGGTGCGGATTTAATTCTTCTTACGGAAGATATAAAGGCAGAGGAACATCTGGACAGAAGCAAAAAGCAAATTTACTCATTTTTCTCGACACTGGAATCCCTCAGTTCAAGACTTCCTCTTTTTGAACTCAATGCTCTCCGGTAGAAAAGAAGGAAAAGAATAATATCATCTGATAAGATCAAGGTTACTGATTTAATTTGCCTTCCTGAACTTTCCACGAGATGAAAAAAAAATGATACAATTTTCTCGATAATTAGCAGTAATTAATGCATAAGGTGACAAAACAGAGCAATATGTTCTCGTAAAAACCAAGCAGATTTATGGTTTTGACACTTTTTTTAAACCAGTTGTGAAAATTTTATTAGGTTATTAAATGATACATGTATTTTCGTAGCCAAATGAAAATTTCCCCAAGGAAACCTAATTTCGATAACAATATTAAAATAGCATAGAACGAGTTGTGATCTCTTTAACATTGGCACCTAATCGAGTGATTTTTGCTGGCTCCCATTGATTTCCCAACCTGTTAAGGTTTGGCGATACCAGGTTTTATTTCCTTGATTGTATGTCTTTCAGACACAAACCTCATTTCAGAACTCCAAGAAAAAACTTATACTGACAGGTCTGCCTCTGTTAAAAGGGAACGAATTAGTAAGTTATTTCACCATCACACAAGTAAGCTCTTTCCAATACTTACGATTGACCAAAATGGCAATGTTTCCCAATTTCTCTTTATGTGTATAGCAGTGCTTCTTAAACTTTCTACACTTGCGACCCAATTTTCAATCCTACCGTAATTTCGCACGTATAGTCCGCACCATCGTATAGTCCGCAGACACGATTTTATATAAAAAAAATTTCAAAAATCGTCAGATAGTCCGCACCACCAGATAGTCCACGGACTATACGTCCGAAATTACGTTATTTTAATTCGGTAATATTAATGTATTTTAGAAACAAAGAACTAAGTATAAATAGAAAAAAGTACTTCCTTACTAATATACCTTCAGAAATAAAACGCTACATACAAATAAAAAACAGTGCTTACTAATTAATCATATATTAATTAATCACACATTCTACTATATTAACGAAAACCTTCAAAGTCCGATTGATCGGTATCAGAATTAAACAGTTCTAATATATTTTCGGGAAGAGTGTCCGAAAGTTCATTTTCAGCATCACTATCTTCATTGTCAGTGATTTCCTTGCTTTCACTAACAATCCCGGCTTTTATAAATCCCGATCGGATGGTGGACACTTTAACACTTTTCCAGGATTTATCGACACATTCGGCAACTTCAGTGTATGAAGCGCGTCTCATATTTCCTCCTTTTGTACAAGTATGTAAATCTTCCGACACCCAGTTCTCCCAGCAAGCACGTAAGTGGAACTTGAAACTTGTTTTTTAAATTTCAACGATTTTAACCGTGAACAACCAGCGTATTATCCGCACTGGTGGATAGTCCGCAGCTTCAAAAATTCGCATTTTAAACACAGATAGTCCGCGGACTATACGCGCGAAATTACGGTAATTTTCATCACCCCCTCTCCATATAATAATAATGTGTATTGAATTCTCTCTCTCTCTCTCAATTATAATATACTTTAACGGTAAAGCTACAATACGACTTCAGTTATAAATCGTACAAATTTCGCTAGATAAGTATTAAATTTTGTATATAATTCATGACATGCTCATATAGGGTCAATGGTAATTATTAAACTTTTTTTTTAACTTAGTACTGTTTAATTATGAAATACATTATTCAGTACTCATACATTTATAAGTGTATTAAATCAGTGTAAATGTGTATTTTATCTTTTATTATGTTAGAATGTATTTTATTTTGCTTCCCTTCTGTAAATTAACAATTTTTTAAAATAAGCTTTCGTTCTTGACTTTTCGATGTACTCGCCCCCCCCCCCCATGTAGGGTTATCACGCTCCACTGGGGGGGGGGACGCGCCCCACAATTTGAAAAATACTGGTGTATAGCATTCACTTTTTTTTTCTTCTTTAAAAATTTCCACTCATCAAAATTTTATCAAAAATATTTTTTTTTGTACATTTTTACGATACATTTATACCCCGAGCTCACGCTGCAGGTGGGAATGAGTGTTAACCGCGTGATTCGAATTCGCGCATGTCGGGGTATAATTTCCGATGTAAATGCACATAAATTATTTTTAGTTGGGGTCAGAGATGAAAGAAAATAATAATTCAGGGGGAAATGTTTAACAAAATCTTAGAAAACACAAATACAGATTCACAAGTCGAAATTATTTTGAAGCAGAAGGTTTCATAAAATCTGCCCCGGCTCAAAGAATTTTTTTTTTCTCCCGCAAAATTTCATCGTAAAATGCTAATCATTTTTTATTCCTTGTTCTATTGAAAAAATACACTCTTCGTTTGAGTTTCAATTTTCGAAAAGTTTCAAACTTGTTCGATTTAGCTGAAGCCTTCTGCCAAATTTCTAACCATCATTCGATCAGCTGATTGAACTGGTTCTAAAGACTCAAGTTCTTCAATGTCCTACTCCTGCTCATGCATTTCTATAAGCTCATCAATTGTCATCTCCTCAATGTGGGAATCCAGCAGCGCTTGAACGTCATCAAAGGATATATTTTCGGGTACATGGGTTTCTGGGAACCCTCAAACCCGTATCTGGCTAGAAAAAAGTTCTGTATTGGTCTTGGTAAAGTTGAATTTTCATGCTGGATCGTAGGAGCATGGACGCGTGGCGTCAGGCCGGTAGGCGGGGCTTCGAGGCGGAGATCTTAGATGGCTCGGTTTTGGAGTCTGGTGGATACTTGAACGTCATCACAATCTAATTCTAAATTTATTTGCCTGGCAAGATCGACAACTTCTTTAATCACATTACAATTGTGAACAGATAAAAACATAGCAAACACGATATACTAATTATAACATGTAATAACACACACTCTGTAGAAAAGAAGTAAAAAACACAAATATAAGTTATTATGACAAGGCATTGAATCTGTGTGGATTAGCTTAACATGAAGCGGGAAATGAGTAGTCGAGTTGTGTAGTATACTCTGGGTTCGCGTAGTTGAGGTAGTATAAGTTGAAGTATTACTGTAGTTAGTTCGATGAAGCAATGGGGGGGGGGGCTCTAATGCCAGTAGGATGCTCAAGACGTGGAGTAATAGAAGATGCAACAAGACACATACAGCTCAATCTCGAAGCCTTCAATACCCTAAAAATCAAGAGAACGAATCCTAATTTTAAATTAAGTACAATAAACTCAATTATGGCTCAAAATTATAAGGTTATAGGCCAGTTTGCTCATTAATCCTTCTCTAACTTAATCTAAAAAGACACTACTAACTACTCAAAAGCCAAGTTTTTTTTTAAGAGGAAAAAAGATGCTTTATTTTCATTGACTTTTCCATGTGAAAGATTTAATGTATACTTAAGGTAACTTGCATAGCACTATTAGAATAAATTGATTCGAGTACTAAATTTATAGATTTACTTCATTGTTTTTTAGCGTCGAATCACACGGCTTATTGGAAACGGACGAAAAATTAGCTGACATCCATTCTATAGGCTTCCACATCACGCCAACGCTAGAATTTTGAATCTCGACAAATTTTTAACGTGCCTCAAAAACTCTGTATTGTGGGGTGAGGGAGTGAATATTAATGTCGCACTGTTCAGCTACACGAAGGCTTTTGGCGACGGACTTCGTAATTTTGAAACATGGTCAAATGAAGAGACGACACCTAAGCTGGAACCTTCTTCTCCTAACTACCACACCAACGGGAAGACGTTTGTGCTCTCAACATATTTAACGTGCATCTTTCCCCTACACGGCGGGTCTTCAGCGGCACTGGGCTCGAACTCCTGACATGCCTGCCACTAACCGATACCTTGACCACTAGGCTATCGCGGCCGGGTCTTTTGTGGAACAAGGACTTGAAATCTCAGCTAGGCAAGAAAAACGCCAGCCACGAGTTTGTGACCATGACTTTTCGCCTTCCGTGATCTCATTTATTGGTATTAAATACTAAAAAAAACGTGAATGAGTGTTTATTAACGAGTGATATACCACATTGGAGGTATATCAGGTTTATTAGTAAAGGACTTCATATTTTAGAAACTCAGCCAACTCACAAGAACGCCGCCCATCCGGTTATAGTGGTTAGTGACGCTGACTGCGGTGCCGTAGGGCCTGGGTTCGAATCCTGGAGAAGGCGTGTTTGTATTGTAATCCTTCTTTCTTTTGTGATGTGTGCTTCACACTTACTTCTATGTAAGCCTCGTGGGATAGTTTGTGGTGCACTGGGTTATAAATATTCTCAATAAAAAAAAACTCTTTCATGGGCAATACCTGATGTGGCTCTTTGCATCCAAACTTCCACTTCACGTTAACGTGAGAACGTTGATCACAACAAATTCAACGTGCATTAGCCTCTCTTTATGGGAAATACCCTCGAAATGATTTATGTTAGAAATGCTAATAAAACCTTTCCTTTTTTTTTGGAATGTTTTTCTGTAAGTAAAAAAACTTAGGTTTTTTACCCA
>BMAO01034731.1:0-33724 GCA_019973975.1 Trichonephila clavata
GATCCATTTTGCTATAAACTGAATACTCTTTTAAAAAAAAATAAAAATGTAGGACATTGTTTTTTGGTGAATTTAGAACATTAACTCTATGAACATTTTATTTTCTCTAAAACTAATTTAGTTATTGTAAAATCGATTACTTTAGTTTAAAACGTCTTTAAGAAAATGACGAAAAATGTACGCCAAAATATTAATAAATGCAAAAGGAGTAAAATCTTAAAATTTTACAGATTTTTTAAAAAAATGTTTTTTGGCTCCGGCACCCAACAGGAGTTTACTCCTTAAGTACGGCTGTCAATACATTTTCATTTTATTCACATTTTTCATATCGATTCCGTAAAAAAATTTACCTCAATTATGTTACAAAAAATAAACGAATAATATACGAATACATTGTTAAGAAGGTTGATTTACTTCACTATTAATATCACCGAGTATTAAATTCTCTCGCCATTATTATCACTGTCACTAGAGATTTATGGTAACTAAAGTACGAGACGTGAACATCGGTAGATTTATGAATTATGAAAAAATTGCATTAATGGTTGTAACATACCTAGTTATTCCCAGTGCTCTACCCGATACAAAATCCAAATTATCCGATTTTAAAAATTGTACTAATCTCGATCCATCTTTATCGAATTTAATATTGAAACCCCCACCAAGTATGAGGAGAAATACATGATACCGTTTCCCCAGTAGTGTAGAAACACCTTCTGTATATGCTAATGTCTCCTGGATATAATCTATAATATCAGTAACATTCTGATTGACAGAAATATAAACTGCAACTACAGCAAAGGGTTTACCGTTAGATAAAAAGTGCATCTCAGAGCACATATATCTCCCAAACTAGATTTTGTTCGATTAATGTCCTGGGTATTTCTCACAAAATCATCATGATTTTCAATAAAATTATGTTGTGAATCGCGCACGTTTTAATAGATTGAGACCCCACCTCACGTCTATAATGCGTTATGCATTTAAAATTTCAATTTCAACTAATTCGTCATGTTTCTGATAGCATCAAGATGTGTTCTTTTTGCACAATAATGGTTGTGTTGTTTAAATAAAGTTTACTTTGATAAACTTGCTTCGCTATTCAAAGCATCAAAACAGAACTAAATACATAACACCAAATTTGGCGATTTTCAGTTGTTATTGTTAACTTTTTCAAAAGTAGCAAGGCATCAAGTGCCTCTTGGCATGAAAATCGGTTTTCGACGCCAATTTAAAAAAAAACGCTAGTAAATGTAGTTAACGAATTTTTTTTTTAAGTTTTAATTTTTTTATGGCTTATTTTTAAAACATACTTTCTAAATTTTCTACATAGATAACAAATAATGATAATTTTTAAACAAGAAATGAAAGAAAAAACTGCATAAACGATTTCTTGTAAAAAAGAGTGTTGGACGAAATGCACAAAAAAACTCTTAAAATCCGTAATTCTTAACAAATTTTCAATCTTTAAACAAAATACGAATAATAACGTTCGACTCGTGGAAAAAAATTTTGTGTAATATTTTTTATAAATAAAGTTGTTAAATGTTTAGTTAGAATTTTGTATATTTCTTGAAGTAAGAATATTTTTAGTACTAAATTTCGTTACATTACAATGGTAAGAAATTCTTACAGAACGATTGAAAAACTTTTCATACATACGCATCAATATCGAATCATTTTTTAAAAAAATCGCAAAAAATGCAAAATTTCGATATTTCGTAAAAAATCTATGCCGATCGTGGCGAAATAAGTGATTTTTCCGATTCTGTAACTAATTTTTGGTAGGAAAAGAATGATCGTAATTTTTAAAAATGAAAGTCCTTCCTTCCGACTGCAACTTGACGCATGCGCAGAATAGAGCGTAACGCATTTTTGTTAAAGATTTTTTTGTACAAATTTCCCTCCTCGTAATATTTCCGTACCATGGGCTTTAGATTAAAATCGATTTTTAAGGAATAAACTTCAAAATTTTGTGAAGAATTTTTGCAAAATTTTACACCTTGTACTGTCTTATTGAATATAAACATTATATGAAGTGCTAAAATATAATTTTTAAATGCATAAATAAAAATTTTCAAAGGGTACCGAGTCCCTTTGACAATGAATCTACTGTGAAAGTAAAATACTTAAAAAACATTCACATATTCTCCGGCTCAAAGGAACGAATATAATGTGGGGATCTCCCATTTCAAACAAATTATTCGAACCGAATTCCCTTCCAAAGCATAAACCATGTACTGAATCATATTTCTAAGGCCTTGGAACGGTACCGGACTGCATTACACGAGACTTACAGACATGCATCCTAGAATAAAGTAGCATTCGAAAGATCTGAACTAGCTCTTGAAACAATGAAATGGTTACTGAATTTCATCTTGTATCATCAAAATTTCGACGCGCTTTCCCGATTGAGAGTCAGCTACGGACTGCATACACATAAATTGATGTCGAGTTCACTGTTCGGAATCTTTTTCGATATAGGTCTTATATTTCTTAGGGCGGAATTTTGGATGTGGAACTAGACTCATTGTACCCTGAACTCTAAATTGTTGCCTAGCTTCTCGAACATATTCTTGTTTAGGGGTCCCAAGCTCTGGTAACGGGAAAACTCATGGCTGAGCCGCCAATAAAAACAGTTCCTACATTCTGAATTTGTTACAAAGTCCTGAAGGTATCAGACTAGTTTAAAGAGGTGTTTTTTTGGTGTTAGGACCTTTAGAACAAAGAAATCCAAGCATTCAGGAAGAAAAAAATATAAACTGGAGAATATAACTTTAGTTTTTCCTAATATTACAATTCTAATAACTTGAATTTCTAATCTAAGATAAAAATATTTTTAGATTCGTTTTTACCTACGCAGGAGTCTTGTTTTTGTCCCCTTTTTGTTAATAGATGCTTGACTTCTTTCTACTTTTAAATATAAATCTATTTTAGTCAATTACTTCCAATGTCAGTCTCTTCCAGTTTGTGTAATTTTATATCTGGGAGCTCGACCGGGATTTACATCAAAAGTTGACAAATTTTAGCGACATGCGTCGTTACTTGAATCTGGTTTTTACCTTTGGAATCTATAAGGAGAAATCTAAATTACATGCAACGCGATTTCCTCAGAAATATGACAAGCGTTTCCTGTTGGAATCTCCAGTTTTTAAAACTATTGTTTGCTGGAAAAAAATGATTAGGAAAGATCCCCCTAAAATTCCTCCAATTATTTTGTAAAATGTACAAAACCTCTAGAAAGAATGATTTAATCAGAGTCGTTGAGGAGTTAGACGGTACTGTAGAGAGTAACGATACCCTAATAAAGTTAAAGGGAAAAAAATCGAGAGATCCGATACTTATAAAAATGATCTAGGATTTGTAAAATCTAATCAACAGCATCATAGAGTAGGCGAATATTAACGTCGCAATGTTCAGCTACACGAGGGCTTTTGGCAACGGACCGCGTAATTTTGAACCATGGTCAAGTGATGTCGACCTCGCCAAAGCTAGCAACCCTCTCCTAACTGCCACACAAATGACAAATGAGAGGACGTTTGAGCTCTAGACACATTTAAAGTGCATCGCCCCCTATACGGTGGGTCTTTAATGGTGGTGGGTGCGAATTCTTAACATGCCAGCCACAATCCAATACATTGACCACTAGGCTACCGTTGCTCTTAAACAGAACCATAGAAGAAAGGATAAATCAAAATGAAAGAGAGCTTAGGAAACGAGAAGTTCAAATGGCTTTGGAAAAAAATCCAAAAATTAGAATTACAGAAACTTAAACTGGCGCAGTTATTAAAAAAAATAGAACTTCAGGCAGCTGAGAACTAAGCATTAAATTTAAATACAAGAGTAAAACACGAAGAAAAGCAGCGGAATTAGAATCGAGAATTTAATAAGCATTTAAACACTCCCTCTTCCAACAAAAGCGGGAAATGTTAATCTTTTCTTCCAGTTCTTAGAATGGGTACTTGCTACCAAAAACGTAGACTGAGTAAAATCTTAAATCTTAATATACTTAGAAGGTGAACAATGTTTTACTATGGGAGGAATTTAAAGATTATAACACACTTAAATCAATAGTACTTAGTTTCAACCAACTCCTCAAGAATGCTTAAAAACTTTTAAAACTGAATTAAATTATCAGGTGAACATGCATGCAATTTGCAGCAAGTTTAACTGCTAATTTTCAATATTGCTGTAAATTAAGAGACATTAATTCCGTTGAATTGCCATTTGATCTAATAATTTCCGATAAACTATACGAAACGCTTAACAAAGAAACCGCGACCCACATTGGAGTTATGCAAGGGGAAGCTGGTTTACACCGATAAAACTAGCAAAAAATGAAATATTCATTACTTCTCGAAATGACCCTCAAAGAAAAACCAGTTTCTTGTGAATATACAATTGACACATTCAAATCCAGACAAAGGAACTCTACAAGTACGTGCCAAGAACGCTTACCAGAAACTTTCAAATAAAATAAAGAATGCTGTATCTGTGGTGATGGAAATTATGCTAGAGATTGTCCAAAACACCACAAAAAATTCAATTTAATTGAAGAGAAATAAAAGGCAGCTTGATATGGATGGGAAAAACAATAATGTAAATAAGAAATGTGTAAAAGCAAAAGGATTTTAAATACTATTCAAAAGTAAGACATCCCATTAGATATATATCACGTAGACGTTTTAGGCTCATCATCGATGAATAAGAAATACAACCATGTATTTACAGTGTTGAAAGCTGATAAACCTGTGTGGCAAGGGACTAGAAGTTTGTCCTTTCCTGAATGGCTAAAAGTGAATGATCCAATAGACGAGGAGACAACGAGGGATAAAGCAGCCTGAAGATGCAGGCAGAAAACCATAAAAGCTTCAATAAGTGGCGCAAGAAGGCCCATGGCTAGAAACCAAGTCATTTAGTGACAATACAGCGGATTCTGTCACTGGTCGAAAATCAAGAGCAGTTTCCTGTATCGTTTAAGATAGTGAAAGTAAAGCCCAAGGACCGATATGAGATTCAAAGAGTATGAAATCACGAGACCCATCCCTACCACCCCAAAAGCCAATAATATGACGGCGTGGAAGGGACCCAAGCTAAAGAAAACTCCAATTTCACAAGGAAAAAAAAGGGGACACTTATCTTAAATATTTACTTTTATATACTTTTTTCGTGTTCTTTTTTCATTCCGGGTTCCAAGAGCTCTCCATTTCTGCAACTTGATATTCATCGTCTTTTTAATTTGCTGGAAATGATCACTGAGGGCAGCATTTAGTCGAGATTGCCGCTGTAGTATACGGCAGAACTGTGATGATCGAATTCTTAATGCGACTAGAAGACTATGGGGGAGGGATGTTCAGAGCAAACCAACTACTAACCAGTGGAATTCCCCCTGACGCACCGACGAAGAGCCTTAAAAAGGAGCTGAATTTCGAACCCAAGGGAGATCTTCATTCGGACATTGGCTGGAGCTCACGTGTTTTTGTGCGTGCTGACGCATTTTGAAAAAAGCTTCTTGACTTTATACTTTTAAACAAATCTATTTTATTCAATTCCCTTCCACATTCGTGTTATTTTACATATATGTGTATTTATTAAAATAGAAAATAGACAATATAAAATACAAGTTTCTCTTTATTATAGTTAAAACAAAAGATAAATAAAAAAAATTTATGTAATTCCCAAAGTCACAGGTATAGTGATTTTCATTTTGACACTATTTTCAGCATTCAGTTACTAAATAACGCCTTTGTGCACAGTAAATATTTTTCAAAAGAGGAAAGATTTTACTTGGATACGTCGATCCAAAGGCGAAAATCAGAGTAAATGCAATTCTCTCCCTTTAAGCAATTTCATCTCTCCAGCAATGACATTCAGTAATTTACAAGACAGCTGCAAATTTATCTTTAGAGTTCCTTCAGAGTTCTTTCGGAGTTTTTCGTAATTCTGTAGATGTCCACAATTATGAAGATGTTTGTCAGATTAGGTCACTCAAAAATAGACAAATTTGTCGAGTAGTGCAGATTGCCAGCAAGAAATGTACCACGTGTCACAGGTTATCGACCGCTGGTCTATATTTTACACAATCATGTCCTCATCTGAGGAGTCTTGTACATAAATACAATTTAGATTAATAATGTTTCATCTTTATTTCTATTTTTGGTTTAATAGGTATTGAAATGTTATAGAAATCGTTTTAGTAGGATCCTTTCTTTTACGAGTTTTTGGTTTTTTGGGATACAGATGAAGAAGGTACGCTATTGGGTATGGAAGTGGTAGTTTCACAAGAACCGAGAGACTCGTGAAGATTGAAAACATTCAAGCTGTGGAGGGTGGAAATGCTTGATTGGATGAGTATGATGTAAAAAAGGTACATCATTTAATAGTTCCAGAAGTACTATTGAATATGAAGGAAACAGTATTAAGGAAATAGTTGGCCGAGACTCTGATGATGTTGTAACTGCAACAGACGAAGTGGATGATAAGAGGTGGGCACCAGTTGATGATTGCGATGTCGAAACAGTAGAAAGAAATGAAGTTCATTTGGTTTCGGGAGGGAAAAGATGGCTGAAGTAATTTTAAAGGTGAGCATTTTGTGCTTTTGTCACACGTTTATCAGTTTGAGTTGTATTACTTACAGTTGAGGATTTGGAATAACTGGGCTATTAGTTTGTCCTTTTAAGTAAGATATTTTTATTTTACTTCCTGGATTTATTTTTCTATTTTTCCATTTGGGGCATAATTTAGACTCTGCAGTCTAGAGCCAAAGAGTATTAACGGTTCACAACCTCATCCATCAATCAGTGGAAAGATGGCCTGCAGACGTACATTTAGAGTATGTCAATTGGCCGTGGAAAGAAGTTTGTGAATGGTCGGACATCCCACTTGAAGCAAAGCAGAGGATTCGGAATATGGTTGTATTTTGCAGTTTAAATATCCGGCTTTAATATTTGAAGGTAATTTCAGACTATTTAAGATTAAAAATATTTTCTTAGGAGGAAAACCTATCTATAATCTGGGTAACACCCTGGTCAGAAAGTCCTTCGAGAATTCATTCTTTTGAAGCACACAATAGGTTCGGTTTAGGTACGACACCAAGCCTTACCAACAAGAAGGTTTTGGATATTGTACATGAGATGCCATTTCAATCAGTAAATCAAGGGAACGTAATTTTCTAATGGATTTTAGATCTCCACCCATTCCTTTAAGTACTTTTGTATGCAAACTCAGATTTCCGCAACATTTTGTTGTTGGGTAATGACAAAATGAAAAACCGTAAATGAAAAGCAATATAGTCGACGTTGAACTAAATAAAACTAGGCCTTTATACAGGCACAGCTAATTTGGATCTATACGAGAGTAGTCTTTATCCTGGCGTGAGAGAATATTAACGTCACACTGATTAGCAACACGAGGGCTTTTAGCGACGATCCGTGTAATTTTGAACCACGGCCAAGTGACGTGGACGACACCTGAGCTGGCACCCTCTCTCCTAACTACCACACCACACCAACGGAAGGACATTTGAGCTCTCGACAGATTTAACGTGTATCGCTTCCCTACACGGTGGATCTTAAGTGGTACTAGGATCGAACTCATGACATGGTAGCCATGATCCGATGCCTAGACCACTCAGCCACCGCGGCCGTCTTCATCCTGGCATGCCTCCACCTACTACGGAATTCAACGGAAGCAACGAACTAGCAAATACCAGTCACTGAGCTTACCTAGAATACACCCAGAATAGAGCACTACAGCATCAAGGCGAGGATGCGACGAGAAAACCCCGACACCCTTTATCTGCAGTAATGTCTATCCGGGACTTCAAAGAACCAATTAACAGGAGTTTATTCTCCCTCGTCCCCTGAAAAAGCAGGTTTGTTGTCAAAGGGGACAGTTGCATAGACTGTTTCCAAATAAGGCCACCAAGTCAGATCGTAGTTTGGGGTTCCCAACTGCTTGGTTCTCATGCAAGATTGAACATTTGTATGCAACCACCGTCTTTATTTGGTTGACGATAGTGTTATGAAGTTTCCAAGCTATTGAGGTCATTTTGCAGTGGTTCAAGACTTTGGGAATGTCTCGCCTCACTAGCCACACAGTTAGCACTTCGGGGAGAGGGAATCTAATTTCGATTTTACATGCATTCAGTGATACCAGATTCAGCCGGGCTCTAACAATGAAGTGCTAGTCAGCGAATGGGATATATTTGCCGCTTGAAGGGAAGTGTGAACTCGACGGGGAAAGAAAAACACATTTCATGAATTTTCCTTCCGATTGTTATGACAAGAGTAAAAGCTTGAAGTTTGTGTGTACCTGACGGAGTACTTTTCGCCTATCATTTGCAGTAAGAAGTGTTTGAAAAAGGTCTTCGGTGAAGGACCAAATGACTTCTTTACACGAGAACGCCCGTCTAGCAATGAACCACATATTAGTCAATGCATTGGCAGAAGTCGTGAAGTTTCCTTCCATTTACTCTATCATGTAAGTAGCTACTTCTTCGTAAGAGGGAAGAGATGTCCCTGCCCATGTCAAACCATGCGCGCAAATTGACCAAGAGTATTGCATGCCACTTTGTCATGAGAAGAAAGTATTTTAAATACTGTGTCAATGAGGTAAGCGCCTTGCTGCAAATAGGGTATGCTGCATTCTCAATGCTTCTTGTCAGCGTAGATTTGAATGTGTGGAGAAAAATATTTGACTTCCTTTATGATAGGCTAATAATTGTATTCCATGCCAGTTTTCGAAAATATGCAATCCTTATGAAGAAGCATAAGGATGAGAAAAAGTTTTTCATGGTACGAAGCTTCTGCCAGTTTCGAGGTGGTATCTGCCTCTACAAGAGTGAGGAGGATCTAGAGCATTATTCAATGATGACATGTCCTTTCTTTTGGAAAATCAGACAGACATTCCGAGGTAGGTATGATAATCTCAGTCATTTAACACACACACACACATCTGGAGGGGGAAGTTGTGAATATGGAAAATTTACTCTAGTATCTGTCGGGAGCTTTCCGGAAATGTGAAGCATTGCACACTTAATCGGATTAACTTGCTAATTGATTTCCTGTAACAATTTGGCACTGGAGGAGATGGGATCTTCCAGGTCTTCCTTAGAGTCGACTAGGAACATGTTATTTTCAGAGGACAGAATATAACGCAGTTCCCCATTTCCTGCACCCATTTTAGGGCATTCTTTATCCCTATGTTAAAAGGATTCTCCCCAGGGGACAGCCTTGCCTTACTCTATAGGGGAGGTTGATTGGATGCATGGTCCAATCCTCAGAAAGGATAGAGTTTGAGGATGGAGTATGGATGTTCATAATGAGGGCAAAGAAATCCTCAACACCGAGTCCCAACAGCCTGGAACAGGATAGCATAGTATGGATCCAAACACGTTCTAAATGTCCAAGCAGGCCACATAAGGGTCATCGTACGTACACATTGCCTGTTGTATTCAATCACCTCATCGTATGGGATTAATCCGTTTTGAACTACGGGTCAGTGTTTCATGTAAAGTACCACCCACTTAACTGCGTTGTAAGATATTTGGTGAATAACTTTTAGATTATGATGGATTGGTTATGGACTTCCAGTTCTGGGGAGTAGAGGGATTTCCCTTTTTGATATAGAATAGTCTTTGAGGTTTTCCAGCTTGCAGGAACGTTCTGCAGGAAACAAATTCTGAAAAGCTTGGCAAGGAAGATAAATTTGGGGTCTATTTCTTTCCAATGCCTGAATGGCAGGGAGCCTGGGCTAGGAGAAAAGTGATACAGGAGCCGAGTGGAGACATGATGCGATCGTCTCCTGACTTAGTGCTCCAACCCTTTGAGAACGACAGGGAAAGTTCCTTCAAGACCGGCGAGATTGCTCATATACTATTAAAGTACCCGTCTAACTTTTCTCTTGGGATGGAGCATCAGGCAGTTTGCTCCTCTGTTCTTGTACGGATAAACCTATGTCTATTCCAGAGGTAGATTTTTGAACAATTTGAACACTTTGGGGATCCAACCTCTTGCCGTTAATTTGGAAATAGAGTGGAAGGGGTGGCATTGTCCAACATGTCGAGCTGACAAATGAAAATGATCTTCGACTACTGAAATGATTTGCTCTTTGATCCTTTGAAGATCGAGTCTATCCTCAACTTCCTCCCTCTCAAGGAGGGCATCGAGTAGTTCTCTGAAGTACTCTAGGATGGGACCCTGACGTCAATTTTTTCTCTAAGTGCTCTGTTGCAGTATATGTCATTGGGTTGCGAGTCACTTCATTTTCTCTCCTTGTAGTGGCTCCTTTAGAGCCTGGGAACGGTGGCACTATTGGTGTGAGCCCAAATTCCCTTAAAACCATTGGAACCAAGGTAGGTCCACTTTATTCTTGAGCTGTGTTCCTTTGGACCGATTGGGATAGAGAACGCAAGCTTAGTTTGCCCTATAAATGGACACTCGCATCAAATAAGTGATTAAAGAGTTCCATTAACCACGAGTCCATTCGAAAAGCTTACATGTTTAGCCGGTTTTTGTCTGATATCCAAATCTGTGATGATTTAACACCAATATTCTACGTTGAGTACTGGGCTACAATAGAATTTAGCGAGGTGTCTCTTCAATGGTAAGTTGATTGCGTACCATAATTTCGTGCCAAACAGGTGGTCGCTATCCTCCACCGAGCAAGCCCGGCAGGATTGGAGTGGAAAGGCGAATTAAGCATCCTCTCGCCTCTAAATTTCAGAAGCAGATTGCCACTTCCTCTGCTGCTGCCTTAATGTTTTTATTGTGAGAAACCCTTTAAGACTCAGAAAAGCCTCAATAACCACGTAGTTCAGGCACACAGTTATGGTGGGTCCCCTTCCAAAGAGAGTCTCCTCAAATTCAAATCCTGCCGCTCTTATTGACCCAACTCCTGTGCCTCGTCCCGCCACAGCAACCTCTTACCATCTGGAAGAAAGTACCATCATTTATACACAGGATTAACCGATGACATCTATTATTCTTCCCTTTGATTCTCCGAGATCCCCTCCCCAGAGCCACCCCGTGCGGTCAACGCGGTCCCTGCTCTTCTCCCGTTTTGCCGGACCATACTTTCCTCAGTCTTTCTGTTGGCTTACTTCTAGGACCGCATTCCATCGTCAGACTTTTTGCTGTTCTCCTAGTTGTCCACCTCGCCGGGCTCCGTTAGATCTCTCCATCTCGACCGACATGTGCGGGCTCTTCAGTGTCTATCGCTGCTATTGAAACTCCTCCTCTGGAACCTCTGGATGCCTCCCCTGTTTTTGCGACGCCGATTGAGAGATCCCAATTCATGTGTCCCTTCTGCGATAAGATCCTCAGGACCCAGAATGGCTTAAATGATCATCTTGTCCGTCTCTACATATACGGGGGGGGTCCCTCCTCTAGTTTCTTCGGAGATCAAAAGTGTTTAATAGAGTATTTCTCTTCCCCTTTCTGATGCTTCGCCTACTCCGATGGATCTTCCTTGCCTGCGTGGCCTTCGGTAGACCTTTCAACCACTCCTGCCTTCCCATCTTCACCACCCGACTTCCCACTCTGCTTTGCCAGCTGCCTCGTCAGTGACGCCTGCTCCAGAGGCTCCTCTTAAAGATCCTGAAGAAATTAAACTTTCGCCCTTCCAAAAGAAGTGGATAGAAACCTTCACTACTTATTCGATTGAAGTTCTAGAATCTCAAGGTGAAGTTTTCACCAAGGCTCTCTTCCTCTCGTAGAGTGCAATCGCAGACGCCCTCTAAGATCTCGTAGATATAATCCTGCTTCCGATGAATCTACCTCACCACTTGCACCTATTTCCACTGGTAGATCCCATTATGACCCGATCGAGGTCTCGTTTACGGGCTTCTCTCTGGTGTTTGGAAATATTCAACATTTATCATAAGGAATATTGCAAAAAAATGTCGATAAGTTTTCATATCCCAGGATCTCTCCCTTGATTTTGATTTTCCCCCCACATAGTGAACCTGCGACTTCAGACCTTTTCACCCTCACCTTTACGCGCGCGCCGGAAAAGATTTCAAATAAGCTTCACCCTCTTGCATACTCCAGCCCAGGTCCTGATGGATAGAGATATTCAATTTTAAAATCCCGTGATCCGGTCACCCACGTACTGGCCTCATTTTATTACAAATTTTTTTCATCTATCAACATTTAATCGGGTTGGACTGAAGTCAGCATGGTCTTAATATTTAAAAAAGGGACTCTGGACATTTCGAACTAGTGACCTATCTCATTACTAAACACTGTTGAGAAGATTTTCTCCATCTAGTTTAGCTTCCCAACAGAGTTCGTGGGCAAATATTAACGTCTCTCCCCATTTCAGAAAGACTCCCGAAAGAGTGGGGGTTGCGTTGCGCACATTTTTTACTCTAGCAGGCCATTTCATATGTTAAGAGGTCCAAGAAAGACTTGGGAGTCTTGATGGCTGTCACAGGCAACGGCTAAGAATAGCTTTCTTATCTTTCGATCCCTCGAAGTTATAGGAGTTCCCGAGTCCATCCAGGACATCATCTAATATATTTATACCGGAGCCAGATGAGAGATTAAATGAATCTAATCTTTTTGGGATATCGCTTTCTTGCCTCGCTTACGCAGACGATCTGTTAGCTTCCCCTTCCCCGGAAACTCTACAGCCGTTTATTAATTCCTTAATCGAAGTTGCAGGAGCTGCGCGGCCTGCACTTGAATCCTCCGAAATGCTCGATTCTCTTTTTCTTAAAAGAAGGGGGAAATGATTCCCTCTATTCAACATCGATCCCGATAGCGGTTGTCAAGATTGAGGTCTTCACTGGTTAGGAGGCTAATACATGGGATGTAAGGCGAGACTGAACCATGCCCAAGATCATTCTGCATTGTCTGATGCTGCTGCTAACGACGTCGAGACCATCAGAGACCCTTGCCCCTTGGCAGAAGCTCACCGCTTAAAGATCACATATTATTCCTCGTTTAGACTTCATACGTCGTAATTCGAAAATCCAGAGGTTTCATACCAAACATTTAGACAAGTCTGATTGCAACCGCTAAACAAATCCTGAATCTGCCAAATCACGCCAAGACCACCTTAGTTGATCTGAGCTGCAGAAAGGGAAGTGCGACCCTCCCCCTCTTAAGGGACTTTCTGGATGTGCACTCATTTGCTCCCCCCTTTAGGATGTTCTCATCTCCTGATGATGTTATTGCTAGGGCTGCCATGTCTGGTCTCAAGAACGCAACCAGTAAGAAAGTTCTTATTGTGTTGGACCTATTCCATCTCACCGATTAACTTAATGGAGTATCCTAGAGTAGGTTCGCGAAAGATGCGGGTAACCACTCAACCGTATGGTCTAGCGCGCGTCTCGGCAGCCAGCGGTCGATGATTAAATTTGAATGGGCCATCTCAGAGGCCACCGAGAAACTTGTCATCGGTCTATAAATCGCCTAATTCCGTCTCACTAGCTTCAACCACCGCTCCCCTCCTCGTTAAACTTCTTCGCGGAGGAGTTGGAAGTCTTGTATTATCTTTCTACTCTACCATGTCAGGGCCAGACAGTGGGGCAACGTCTGTCCACCCTGCAGCTAATCATTTTCTCCAGACTGGCAACTTCACTACATTCTGTGACATCTTTATATATCATGCCCGTCTGGCGGTTCTCCAGCTCAAAGCTAATAAATGATTTGACAGGCCTGATCCGCGTTGCCACAAATGCGGCTTTGTAAGAGTCCATCCCCCATGTTCTGAATGATTGCAAAACTCACAGCACTGCATAGAAGAGGTGTCACGACGCCATTAAATTAAGATTAGTCAAAGCCATTCCAAAGACTGCGGGCACCTTCCTTTCAACAAGGAGTTCCCGGGCGTCTCTTCAACTTTGATCCCTTATCTGGTGCTTAGGAAGCCTTCAGGGGAGACTGAGCATTGATTTAACCGTGGCCTTTCAGGATAAATACGATTATTTAGTTAAGGCCCGGGATACCAAGAATCTTAAGCACCAGTCAACGATTCTGTACTCCACGCTCTTGGCATTTCCTGCCGTTACGCAATGCTCATGAAAAAATTTATTAGTTCCGACGTCATCGGGCGGGGCCATGATATTTAGATTGAACATTTAACAGGAAAACGTCAATTTTAGCCCCGTCTCGGCCTCCTGTACCTTTACATTTTTAATCTCACTTCATCTCTTGTTATTCATCCTTTTATTTTTCAGTGTTTTTATGGCAACAGACTCGTCTTTTATTTTGTTATCCTTATATTACCGACCTTGTGACGATGGGTACTTTACTTAGCTAGTACAGTCTTTAGTTTTTCCACTCCTCTGGTGCCTTGATTGGATCATTCTGCTTCCTTTAGGATCCTTCACTTCGCAATGCCTGCTTGGGAGCTTTCCCTGTGCCTAGTATAAAATCATGCCTCTTCCACTTATTTGCTTAACATATCAAGATGTGCTGTCGAGCATCTTTATCTTCTCTTCGATGACGATTCCACTACTGGGATCTTCTCTCCCTTCAAGATGCTATCTCTTCCGAGGATCTATGAATGGCGTTGTATATTACTTGTGTCAAGACTTCCGTTTGATGCCGCTCTCTGCTGCCCCAGCATCCTTCTGTTATGAAGCCTCTTGCCTCCTTTAGAGTCTCCTCTGCCTTAGGGTTCTGAAGACTGCTATGACGTCGACATAGACTTCCTTGTGCCTCTTCGGATGGTTTGTATTCAGTATGCCTCCCTGCTTCTTGTCCTGATGCAGACATTTTGGTTAAATCTTTTCCTCCTTCTGGGACCTCCTCATACTTTCTCTGTCAACTCTTCCAACTCGGAGATGTCTTAATGAATTCGACTCTAACATGTCTTTCCGTGACTTTTTCCTGCCTTGAAGTAGACGTTCCCATCGTTTTCAAGAAGTTTTTCATGAATTCTATTATGCCTGATGCGACTTTATTGTTTTGAGTATTTTGTGCAAGCTGTATCGCCTTTTTCAGGAATTGTCTATGTATTTTGTCATCGATCTATTTCTGATGTGCCTCATGTGTTTTCTTATCTCTTTTTCTTGTTGTGGATCCTGTACTCATGGCTGAACGTGGCTTCGGGCGACAGTCTTTGCGGTCGGGTTTGACTTAGTTCTCCACCCAGGTATGGTCCCCTGACGAACGCAGCACCAGGGCGTTAAAAGCATAGTTCCAGTGTCGTCCAAGAGAATCCTTGATGGAGGTCGCCCCCGTTGTCTGACTCCAATGGCATGTGCCCCTAGATGCTGCTAATAGGATAAAGGGCACCTGATCTACATTTGTAGTGACAGGTTTTGAAATTCTCCCCGTCCCGCATAGCTGCCGCCTCTACAACCATTAATTACGCCTTTGAGTTACGGCTCTTTTATCTATCTCCACTTTTTCTGCCTTTTTATCTTCTTGACTAGTCTTTCGGCTTTCAGCGAAGGCATATCATTCCCTGTGCAAATGTCTTCATCTTTTTGTGGCCCGTTTTGGCGACTTTCATCTTTCACCCTTTTCTCGCCTTATCTTCCCATTAAGACTAATCTAATTTTTATGCATTTTGATTCCCTTTTTGAACTTTTTGGGAGGGCTCTTATGATTAATATTCTATTCTCTTGCTTTTAGGTCGCTTTTCATATCTTCCTGGACCTCATTTTTCTTCAACTAGCATTTTTATTCCTCTTTTCGTTGTCTCCTCTTTGGCCTTTGTCCATTTTGGGACTCTTTGTCATCCATAGAGTTTTTCGATCTTTCTGTTGTATTTTTGTTGTTTGTACACCACTCCCCCCATTTAAGGTTTTTATTCTCCCCAGAGCCTTGAGGATAGAAGTCTTTAAAGTAAAAATCTTGTCTATGGATTTTTTGTCACAACTCTTGCCTGTAAATTATGATATAAATAAAGAGTTTTAAAACCTGTTACATGGTCTGTTGCTGCTTCCTGCATTGATGATAGTTCCCCTCCTGAAAATCCACCGGTAGTCAGTGAGGTGAATCAGGTTCTGGCAGATTCTTCAACAGGAGGCAACACTTAGAGGAATGGGGCAGCAAATTCACAGCGCAGACCTGATGGGTTGAAGACTGGAGGCAGGCTTGATTGGAAGACTAAAGAGTGATAAAAAGAGCCAAGATCCACTAAAAAGGGCTGCGGAGAATCAGGAGTTAATAACACCGTCTCAGGTAGGGATATTTTCCAGGCAGCCACGAAATAAGAATGGCAGAACAGAAGACGAATTATTGTATCTATAAGTCAGACATAGCCGAGTGAACAACGGCCAGAAAAGGTACTTAAAAATGAATTAATAAAAGGGACCCGGCAGTACATGAATCGGATTACAAACTCAAAAGGCGAGTTGGTCTCAAAAAAGACAACTAAAAATAATTGTAAAAATATGAAGATGGAAAAGGAATCCGCAGGCGTAGCATGAAAGCGGCACTGCGAGGGCCAGGAGCAATACTAATTCTGTCGTTTGTCAGTGAGATGTCTTCATTTTCAACATTTGCTATATGTTGCACGGCATACCCAGATGGAAGAATCTGTCACAATCCTATTTCACAAGGCAATGTGAACTGGATTGAGTTTCCAATTGGGTACTGATTGTATCGAACATGATTTACAAGTGTTTGATGAGGAAGTTAGGGAAATGGTGCCAGGCGTTTGACGTTCTCTTCAGCTCAGAAGGGGTTCACACTTCTCGACGAGGTACTGAGCACAGCTTCCTACTCTAAGAGCATTTAGAGAATGCCTGGAGAATGCATCCGGACTCATCCATCGAATTGATTGACATGTCGCATGCATTTGGGTCAATCCCACATGCTGCCATTCAGAATGTTCTCCAGAAAGAGGGTGCTGATCATGACCGTCTCGCTGGTCACTAACACGTTTATGCACTGCACTCTTCATAAAGGAAAGAACAACCAACTCGATACCGATAAAAAGCGGCGTCAAGAAAGGTTATGCTATCAGTGAAATCCTCTCTGTTCAATATCTCCTTCAACGATAATTTAAAAGCTGTACAAAGCGACTCATCACAAAGAGCAATACTAGCCTTTACCGATAATCTCGTCCTCCTTGGCAAGTCTAGTGACCAGCTACAACATCCTGTTGTCATGGTAAACTCAATCAAATATGACTTCATATTTTATTAATATCGTAAGGTAATCGAAGTAACTGTATTCATTTGCATATTTATCTAGTTAATTTCAAGAATATCGACCGATTTGTTTAATCAGCACAAAATTTCAATTTAGAATAATGTTTATTGATTTATAAATTTTAGTTTTAAAAATTTTCCTTTCATTAATTTTTTTCCAAAAATTGAAAATGAAGCCCATATTTTAAATCTGTATTCCAAAGATATAGAGATTGCCAAACCAAAATAGCCCTTGCGGAAATGAATGAAGTGGAGACGCATTTAGAAGCCAGACACGTTTATTAGTACAGACATTTCTCGGTACAGACAAATTTAGAAAGAATGAATAAAAATTCTTAAAAAAATGAAAATTTTCAAATCAAAACGTTTAATTTTCATACTAAGCTTCAAAATGTTTACTTTACTGCATTAAATCTAGTTTTGTACAATTGAATGCCCCCTCACAAAGTTCAGATTATACCTTGTGTAATCTGAAAGTTTCTTTTTATTTTTATGAAACTTCGGCTTTACTTACTACATAGAGACCTTGCGTTTCGCTCAAAATTTCCACGTCAGCTTCAAGCTCAAATTTCAAGGAAGAGATAAGAATAGCTCAGGTCCTTGAAAGTTTATAAATGTTCAACCTAAAAAATCTAGAAAATCTGACCAATTTTTGAAAGAAAATTGGACAAATATTATAACACTAATTGATTGCTTTGAAATTTTTATTGATAGAGCATTCAATCTTGATGTCAGTGCATTAACCTTTTCCGAATATAAAAGCCACAGTGCTTAAATTTCTTCCTGCATGTTCACTATCAGGTAGAGCGACATTTATTTCAAAGCTGTATGGAGGACCTTCCGACAAGCAAATTATACAACTTGGTTGATTTTTGGAACAAATTTGACTTTGTGATTTACGTATTTGCAATTAGAGGCTTTCCAGTAAAGGACCAGATTGCTGAAAGAATTGCTTCCTTGGTATTACCAGCTTCAACTAAGGGTAGAAAACAATTGGGTAGCTCAGATTTTAAGTTTTCGTAATATGTCACGACTCCCATTATATTAAACGATTTATTGGGATGCTTAAAACCTTCAGAATTTTGTGATCTTTGTGGACTATCTCTTTTCTAAGCACAAAAGACTGGTCTTCGCTAGAAAAGTCATGGTAAGAATTCAAGAACTTATCACTGCCTACCGATGTGTCATGGTCCTACTTGTATGGATGGTTGTTCAGTGCCAGAGGTATGCGATGTTGACTTCTACCTTGTTGGTTCGACCTCCAGAACGCCTTTGGCTTGCTTCCTCACTCTTATTTTTAGATCTCTTGAAGTCATAGGAGTCCCCGAATCCATCCGGAACATTATCTAACATCTGTACACCGGAGCCAGTAGTGAAATTAGAACCGGCACGGGTTGTAATCTCCTATTCCAATGAACGCGGGAGTCGGACAGGGCTGTCCACTGAGCAGCACAATTCTATTTAATCTCTACCTGTAGCAGATTCTTCATCCTGTTAGCTCTAGGGATGAATCTTAACTTATGTGACCCGTCACTCTTGCCTCGCACACGCGGATGATCTACTGTTAGCTGCTTCTTCGGAGTCCCTGCAGTCATTTAATAATTCTTTAGTTCATGTAGCGGGAGCGGCTGGCCAGCACTTCAAACCACCGAAATGCACAGCCCTCTTTTCATTCGAGGTATCGTCGCTCTCCTTACTCTCCTCCGATCCTGGTAGCGGATTGCAAGATTGAGGTCTTTACGGGTCAGGGGGCCTATAAATACTTGGGATGCAAGGTGGGACTGAACTATGCCCAAGACCACTCCGCATTGTTTACTGCCGCTGCGGCCGATGTCAAGACCAATAGAGAATCCCCTTGCCAGAAGATAACCGCCATTCGATCTCGTATCCTTCCTCGTTTGGATTTCATATGTCGAAATTCACACATCCAGAAATCTCATATCAAATATTAGACAAGACGCTAATTACCGCCGCTAAGCAAATACTAAAATTTTCCAAAGCGTGCCAATACTACCATAGTTCATTTGGCCTGCAGAAAGGGAGGTGCGGCACTTTCCCTTCTAAAGGGCCTTCTGGATGAGCAATGATTGGCCTTTAGGATGGTCTCCTCCCCTGATGTTATTGCTAGGGTTGCCATGGCTGGTCTCAAGAGAGCAACCGGTAAAAAAATTCTTATCGAGCCGAACATATTCCATCTCGCTGATTACCTCAATGGAGTAACCTTGGGTAGGTTCGTGAGAGACGCCGGTGACCACTCAACCGTCTAGTCTAGAGCACGTCACGCTCTAGCCAGTGGTTGTCGAAAAAGATCTAATTTGAATGGGCTATCTCAGGTCACAGGGAATCTTGTAATTTACATTTATAAATCGCCTAATCCCGTCTCCCTAGCTTCTGCTTCTCTCCTTAAGCTTCTTCGCGAGGAGTTTGAGAGCTTCTCTTTCTCCCCTCCCAGATCAGGGCAAGAAAATGGGGGCAACGTCTCTCCACCCTGCATCCACTCATTTCCTCCTGTCGGGAAACTTCACTAGATTTTGCGATTGGATCTTTATTCATCGTGCCCGTCTGGGGGTTATGCAGCTCAATGCCACTAAACGTTTTGGCAGGGGTGATCCCCTTTGCTGCAAATGCGGCTTTGTAAGAGACAATCCCCCCCATGTTCTGAACCAATGTAAATCCTGTAACACAGCATGGAAGAGGCACCACGACGCTATTCAATCCAAAATAGTCAAGGCGATTCCGAGGACGGCGGGCCACCTCACTATCAATAAGTTCCCGGGAGTCTCTTCTACATTGATCCCAGATCTGGTGCATAAAAAGCCTTCAGGGGAGATTGATCGTGGATTTCATGGTGGGCTTTAAGTATAAATACGATTCTTTGATAAAGGCCGGGGAGACCAAGATTCTAAAGTACCAGCCACTCATAGACTCCCTTCGGGCGTCTGGAAAGCCATCCCATCTGGATGCCATAGTGGTCGGATATCTGTGCTCTTGGAACCCAGCTAGCGATTTTGTACAGTATGCTCTTGGCATTTCCCTCCGCTATGCAATCCTTATGTTCTGACGTCATCAGGTAGAGCCGCCACATTTATATCGAACATTTGACTGGGAAACTCCAGTTTTACTTCTGCTTCGGCCTCCTTTACCCTTTTACCCGTTTTTATCTCACTTTTTAGTATTTTATGGCAACAGGCTTGCCCTTTTGCCTTTGTTATCTCTTGTTGTTGACTTGGCTCTACCGAGAGACTTGTGTCGGTGGGTGGAGCGAGGCCCTTCACCTTGCTGTCCTGACATTCTTAGCCGTTCTTGTGCTTTGTTTGTACTATGCTGCCTCCACTTTTTGGAACCTTCTCTATTCTATGCCGGAAGCGACCGTTGGCCTGGTCTGTTTCGCTGCCTTGCTGTCCGCTGCTGCTCCATGATTCGCCTAGCTGCTGTTTTCTATCTTCCTTCGGTGACGTCCTGGCTTTCCTGCTTTGTTGTATCGCTTGCTGCCACCCGTCTGTCGAGTCTGCGCATCATCTTGCCTGCTTAATCTCCACTGTGCTCTACATCCAAGACTTTCTCCTGCTTTATGTTGCATGCCCATCATTTAGACATTGAACTTGTATTTGAATTCACAAGACGGACTCTTTTGAACTTTATCACTACTGAATGAAGACCTATATTGTCGTGGCTTTCCCTTGCTGGCTATTTGTATGCTTACCGTGTTATTGTCGCATTGTAACTAATTTATTCTTTTTTGTCTTTTATACTGCTATCTTTGTGACACGGCCACCCTTGAGGTGACTCTTGTGGTCTTTTTTTCCTTGTTCGTGGCCTGTTTCACCCTCCTTTGGGTATCTGTTAATTCTTACCTAAACTTTATATACCTCTTGACTCTTCTATACGTCAATTAATCACCATCTTATATTTTATTGTCGCTCTGGAGAATTGTCTCTTTTATTGCTACTGATTAAACTTGTAGCAGTCACTTTTTTGAGACCTTGTCGGTAGCTCTTGAATAAATTTATCTGCTCTCTTGAGGGTTGTCCTGTTTTAGCCCAACCCTTTTTCACTTTTATCTTTAAACGCCAGTTTGTCTTATCTATCGGTACACCTTTCAGAGATCCTTTTGGACCTCCTTCCTTGGACGTTCTTTTGAAGTGCAAGGTGATGGGATATACTTTTACCCGTCTCAGATTATTCTCATATCTTTTAAGCCAATGTCTTGTCTTTCCTGCTGTATTTTCTGCTTTTTCAGGCCACATTTTTTGCATGGCATACGTTTTCTTAGCTCTTGCTTAGGCCATTTTGATTCCCATCTCCGATTTCCTTACTTATTCCGACTTGCTCTTTCCTAGTCACCACTTCTTGGCCTGTTCGGCTGGTATCAAAGTGTATTACTATCTCCAGCCAATGGTTTAACCCTCGTACCATGGACCTTCATTGGCTGACCTCCACTCATTAATTCCCCTATCTTGAGGATGGTGCCTTTTTTGGCCTATTTTTAAAACCAGACCTATTCTATTTTTACCTTCTGACTTCAAGGCTTCTTGTCTTGGTCTTCTGATTTGTGTCCCTCGTTTTCTTTCTTAAACTTTTCTTTTAAACGATTCTGATCTTTTGACTGACGTCCCTTTTTTTGGACGCCTTTTCTGGGCTTGTATTGTGTCCCGTATTTTCCATTTTTTATCAATTTTAAATCAATGTTTTATTAGATAACTCTTACTGTTGTCGGTTTTCTTTTAGCCCCAGATCCCAAGGGATCTGGTAATTACTCAGTATAAATTTGCTTGTTATCATATTTTTATTTTGTGTAATCCTGTAAAAATTCTTACAAATTTATCTTTATTTAGATCATAATTGGTGTGGTCCTGGTGGTTGCCATCGGTGAGAAAAATCAGGACCTCAACACAACTCTAGTATCCTCCGGTAGGAACGCTACTTCATCTACTTCCAACCATTACGAAGAGTTAAGACATCCCTTTTGGGAAAGATACTTCATGTGGATATTCAGCTCCATCTGTTGCGTATGCTCCGAATCATGCATCAAAATGTTGAAAACGTAATTTCTTTACGAGCAAGATGCTCGAAGTGGTGACCCTGTCAAACTTGCTGAAGCCCCGGGTATTGAGGAAAAAGCCTGTTCCGACAGTCTCGAGCAGGAAACCTGACGTATCTTCTGCGCCTGTTCCGGCCGGGATGACTCGTGTTTTCGGATCCTCTTTGATTTTTATGTCTCCCACTGCATCGCTCTCCATGCCACCAGTGGTAGTAATTAATAACCAATCCCGTTTCTTGTTGCCCCAATTCTTAATGGATTATTTGATTTATTGTGAGAGACAAAAACCCAGAAGAGACTAGACACACCTGGTAACAGTTCATCCTTATGTGGTCACCGAGCAGTGGAATAAAGTTAGGTTCATAGATGAATTCTTTGCACATGACTATCTCTACTTCTGTGGATGTAGAGTCTCTAAAACGTGCTCCTTCGACTCATCTGTCTTCTAATGTGGTCTCTGTCTGTGCTTCATCTGGTGTGACACCTCCGCCAGCTGAGGGTCTCCGCCATCTTCCGCTGTTATGATATTCCATCCTTATCTGATCTTATTCCAGATGTATCTAAATAAACAACTTTTCAAGCTAAGTGAATAGGTTGGTTTGATGAGATGACTGCAGGTTTTTTTGGACTCTGTAAGCCAGAAATTTGCCCCTGCTTGCGTTACCAAGAATAAGTTCCAGTCTCTAAGGTATCGGGGTTGGAGCAACCGTTATCGTGCACAACATCTTGAAGCCCGGGCATCTTCTCCATCCACTTCCGATTTTCCATTTTGACCAATTGGCAACAGATTTGAAATATATCCCAACAAAACTTCTAGAATCCAGAAAGAATTTGAATTTCGTCCAAAGCTTACAGTGGAATTTAGGGAAGTCGTTTTTGTGAAATATTACTGCCCACTTCTCAAGTGTCTTCGCAGAGCGCCCGATGTATCTAGAGTACACGTTCATAGTCTCTAGATCCAGTGGCCTCGGACCTGCTGACTGTGGCATTCGTGCCAAATGATGTTTGGGACAAACTCTCCGGTTTTTTGACCGACTAGCGTACTCCATCAGGACCAAAAGCAAACTTAAGATCAATGAATCCTTAATCCTTTGTTTTAACATAAATTTTTTAATAAGATCTTTGAGCTCAAGTCCGTTTTCCAGTGCTGGAAGTCCTCTAAAATTGTCATGTATATAAAAAGAGGGAATAGGATCGCATTTCAAACTAGCATCTTATGTCCCTTCTTAATACGACAGGCAAGATTGCTTCCTCCTTTGTAGCCACCCTTCTTGGATCCTAGTCATCCATCAAGGAAAGGATCAATTGGCATCAGAAGTGTTTTAGGGAAAATGAGGAGTACTTCGAGCATAATTTTGTACTCGACTAGACTATTGTACAGGCAGAATTTACGAAAAATAACTCATCTTTAGCCTGGTTGGATTTGGAAAATGTTTTGGCACACTCCCTAAAGAGTTTATTTTGCAGTACTTGGCCTCTTCCAGAATCCAGGACCTTATTAAAACGATTATATATCCACCAGCTCTGTCCATTACGAAGATGATTGGACTGCACCCATTCCGTCAGACAGGGGTACCCTTCGAGTGCTATACTGTTCAACCTGTCATTCGAGCAAGCTTTGAGGCCCTCTTTCGACAATTCTACCCTTAATTTCTGTTTGATAATCCAATTAAATGCCTTATTTATGCCCATGATCTTGTTATTATTGCTCTTTGATTGACACCTACAGTTAAGGCTCGACCTTCTAATGGGCAGAGTGGGTCTCAAAACAGAAAAATGCGTGGCTTTGTCTTTCTCGCATTCTGAAGGTCTTTGTTCCATTGATTCCGGTCCCCAGAGGGAATTGCCGGTCATCCAATACTTATGTTATTGGGTCCGGAGGCCTACAAATATTTAGGGCTAAATGTCGGACTTATTTGCAAGACAGTTAATTCCTACCTTTTTCATAAGGCAATAAAGGATGTAAAAAGATCGATAACTGTATGGTAGTCCCTTGGCAAAAATTATATGCGATACGATACATTATATTGCCCCGTCTTGATTTTACATACCCGAATCCGTACGTGATGAAGCGTCCGGTGGAAAAACTCTAAGTCATTATTTCCAAGTTTTAGAAAACCGTAAAACGCGCTTCTAATGGGATTAATTGCTTATTTAGCTTGCCGAAAGGGGGTGCCGAGTTTCCCCAATTTTAAGACCTTCTAGATATTCATCATATTGGTCACACATTCTGCATGCTCTCCTCTCCTGATTTTGTTTCCGGGGTGGCTGATGCTGGCCTCAGGGATATGACTTCAAAAACAAAACGAGGCTCGAGCACCAAGTACGCATTTAATGGGGAGTTTTTAAACGGTTGCACCCCTGGGGCGTTCGAAAGGGATTCCGGTGACTTCTCATTGCTCTGGTGAAGGATACGCCATGCCTTTTAAAGACTTCGAAGGAAGGTAAACCAAGTGATCTAAATCGTCGATCAGTCAGCGTTTAATTATTAACATATTTAGAGACCAACACGGGGGAGTCCCTTAACATCAAGCGGCTGGAGGCTCTCCGTGACCAGGGGAGAAAATCCCCAGTCTTGCCATCTCTCCACTCCAAATAATTTCCTCCTGGAGGGTAACTATACCACGTTTTATTTTATTGTTCACCATGTTGGGGTTTGGCAGTTGAATGCCCCAAAAGTTTCCGCCAAAGGTGACCCTCGTTGTAGGAGGTGTGATTACCTCAGAGAGACTATCCCCACGTTAGTAACTTCTGCAAATCTCCATTAAGAATGGAAGGGGTGACACTATGCAATACAAAATTGCCACCGAGTGGCTATTGACCCTTCATTCGAACGGTAACCATTAATAAAAAAATTCTCCTGCTCTCAAATGCCAAATCCAAACATCGTATTAAGGAGGCTGAGAAGAGACGCTATCGCATTAATAGAAAGTCTACTAATCTGATTTTTAAGGAATTTAAATTTGATAATTTGAACAAAATTTAAACAAAACTGAACCAATAAATTTCAATTGTGCGTGACTTTAATAAAAGACACAAAATGGACACTTTTTGCTAACATATTTGCAGGCAAAACTGTCATAAGTTGTTCAAGTTATTGTAGTTTTATTGTCCTTTGATGATCAACACAAATAGCATGTTAAACTTCTGCTTGCTTAAGTCTTTTTTTATAGAACGAAGTGCGTCTTGTGCTACACTTATATGTGGGTTCATATTTTTCGCTTAGTTCTTTAGGTAGCCATTCAACTCAAAAGTTTCACGTTCATCGCTTTTCTTATTACTTTTCCTATGACGACTTTTATTAGTTTTCCTATCACACTCTTCTCGACCTATCGTCGACCTGTCCTCCGACTCTGATTTCGAGGTCAGAAGGTCCCCCGATCCAGGGCCTGATCTTTTACTGGCTGCCCTTGATTAGGCAATGGAACATTTTGAAGAATCAAAACCTCTAGATCCTGGTTCCGTATTCCATTCCTGGAGACTCAAATCACGGGCCTCCCACCTCTGTGGGTCCCTCCAGAAAGTCTTTCCAGGCCTCGATTCAATCTATCATCTGACGAGGACATACACTTCGTTGTTCCAATGGCCTCCACCCTAGCTTCTGAGGCCCGAGGCCCACTTTTCGTACCTTCTGTCGCCAGCTCTCCGGTGCGAGGCTTCTTTCAGGCTGATGAGCCATCAATCCGCGTCTCGCCTCTGCTCCAGCCTCTTGCTCCAGACAATGTTCAGTCGCTGAACAAGCTGTGCGTCTTTTATTGATCGGGGGCTTGCCCTGGCTGCTAGCCAGTCTCCGCCAGCTTTTCGTACGGCCGCTCCGCCCAGTCCGGATCTTCCTGCGACCCCGTTTGTACGGACGATGATGGAGCTATCAGTGTTGTGGTGGACGCCCCCTTGGTGCCTGCAAGAATAGCACCAGCCCCACCAGTTCTCCCTCCTTTGGCCTCGAGCGTTTCTGGCAACACGCCTCCCTTGAGTGCCACTTTTGTGATCATTTTTCCAGGACAGAAGGGACTCAACTATCACCTAGTTACGGTCCACCGTTATTGTGTAACCCCGCGGGAAAAACGTGTTCTCACCCACTACCAGGGTGAGAAGAGCTGTCGCACTCTCTTCTCGACCTATCGTAGACCTGTCCCATGACTCCGACTTTGAGGACAGAAGGTCCCCCGATCCAGGGCCTGATCTTTTTATTGCTGCCCTAGATTTGGCGATGTAACACTTCGATGGCTCAAAACCCTTAGATCTTGGGCCCCGTGTTCCATTCCTGGAGACTTGACTCACGGGCTCCCACCTCTGTGGGCCCTTCTAGGAGATCTTGCTCACCTCGATTCAATATATCATCTGACGAGGACGTACACTTTGTCGCTCCAATGGCCTCCACCCCAGCCTCTGAGGCTAGGGTGCCACTTTTCGCACCTTCTGTCACCAGCTTTCCGGTGCGTGGCCTATTTCAGGCTGTTGAGCCATCAATCCATGTCACGCCTTTGCTCCAGCCTCCCGCTCGAGACAATGTTCCGTCGCTGATCAAGCTGTGTATCTCATTCATTAATAGGGGGCTTGCCCTGGCTGCTAGCCAGTCTCCACCAGCTTCTCCTACGGCCGCTCCGCCCAGTCCGGATCTGCCTGCGACCCCCTTTGGTAAGAATGTTGTAGGAGCTATCCCTGTTGTGGTGGACGCCCCCTTGGTGCCTGTAAGACCAGCACTGGCTCCACCCGTTCTCCATCCTTTGGCCTCGGGTGTCTCTGGTAACACGCCTTCCTTGAGTGTCAGCTTCAAGTGTCACTTCCGTGACCATTTTTCGAAGACACAAAAAGGCCTCAACCATCACTTAGTTCGGGCCCACCGTTATGGTGTGGCCCCGCGAGAGAGGCGTGTTGCTTTTTCGTCACCCGGTCTCTTCCCAATGCGAGTCTGTGACGGCTACTCCATCTGGCTTCCCCGACTCTGCTTTGCAACCGGCTTCTCCTGTGGTGGCCCCTGTTCCAACTGAGCCGTCGCCATCTGCTGACGCAACATTTATCATTTTTGTCAGGCTATCCTCATTCCAGCAGAGATCCGACTCATGGGCCTCCACCTCTGTGGGTCCCTCCAAGAAATCTTGTCCGCCTCGCTACAATCTCTCATTCGACGACCTACCTTTTTTCGCACCTATGGCCTTCACCCCTGCTTCCGATTCCGAGGGCCCCCTTTTCGCACCATCTTTTTCCAGATCTCCGGTGCGTGGCCTTTTTCAGGTGGATGAGACATTAATCCGTGTCTCGCCCCTGCTTCAGCTTCTTGCTCTAGAATCTAGAACCTCTTCATCTGTGTTTTCGCTGAACAAGTTCTGCATCTCTTATCAATAGGGGCTTTCCCTGGATGCTAGCCAGACTCCGCCTCCATTTCTTACGGCCGCTCCACCCAGTCCGGATCTTCCTGCGACCCCCATTTGCACGGACAATGCTGGAGTTCCCCATATTGTGGTGGATGTCCTCTTAGTGCCTGTGAGACCAGCACCAGCCCCAATTGTTCACCATTCTTTGGCCTCGGGTGTTTCTAACACGCTTCGCTTGAGTGCCCGCTTCGAGTGCCACTTTTGTGGCCATTCTGCAAAGACGCAGAAGGGCCTCAATCATTCCCTGGTTCGGGTCCACCGTTATATTGTGGCCCCGAAGGAAAGTGCGTTGCTTTTTCCCTCACCCCCGGTCTCTTCCCAATGCGAGTCACTGACAATCACTCCATCTGGCTTTGTCGACTTGACCTTAAGAACAACATCTCTTGTAGTGGCCCCTGCTCCCTCTGCGCAAGTGCCTTCTGCTGACACAACCTTTACCATCTCCTCTGTTAAGCTTTCCCCGTTCCAGCAGGAGTGGATCAAGCGGTGCAGCGAGGCCACTCTTGATTCTATAGATCAGTTTGTTCAGTCCTTGGCTGACTGTCCTTAAACGGCACTCCTCCAGCTGCTGTGCTCGGGGGTCGCAGAGACCGTTGGCGTCCCCCCCAGCAACTTTCAACTCCGGTTGTGGTGACTGCGACGCCACATTCAAACATTTTTAGGCTTCGGTATGATCCAGCTGAGGCTTCAATGATCAAGCGTGCCTATAGGGTGAGCCCCCAAAAGACTCTGTAGCGGATCTTGGGAGGAGCCAGTCCTTAGCATTATTTCAACATGCTCTTCCTTTGCTCGATCCTTTTCAATTTCCTTAGATAGGGATCGTAGATACCATTTCCTTTTTTTATTCTACTCCTTTACATTTATAAACCATAATAAGTCGTACAAAGACACATCGAAACCACTAAGTTGTTCACAGGGGGAAAAGGCATGTTCATAGAAAATATTTTGGAACAAAAGTGATCGCTCGGGGAACTCAGTCAAACCAAGTACCTTAAAACTGTCAAAAATGTTTGGCCCGCCCTAAAAGAGAAAATATCACAAATACATTTTAGTTTCCATGAAGACTCTTATAGGAGGATACTGTCAAGGTTATTGGTAAAAATAAACAGTTTCCTAGAATGGATTTCTTGAATCCTGGGTAAATATAACCCGAGAGAATGCACGTGGGGTCAAGTAAAGCGAGTATTCTATTTTCTACCTAGAAATAAAGTTATTAGGGTCTCAACAAATTTATGCCGGGTGTCAATCTGATTAAGAATAATTGACCGCGAAGTGGAACTAATTTTCGAACTAGGACCCAAGGATATTAACAGCAACAGTAGATTAACATGGAAAAATTTACAGAAAATAGGGTAGCAAATCAAGGATCAAATGTTTGCAGATTAAACAAATTCAATCAAACAAAAGTACGCATTTAGAAGCATTAATATTGCACACATACAATAAAGGATAATAGGTATGATAATTAGGGATAGGAGAGGAGTGAAGGGGGCCACATAGTGTGCGTGATTGTGCAGGTAGGAAGGGTTTGGTAGTATTCCTATAGTAGAACAAGTTGTTGCATCATTTCGAGTCACTAGCATTATGTTCTCTGGACTCGTGTTGACGCGCCCTCTTGGAGAGAAATAAGAAGGTGGAAAAGCGTCGCAACAATGCCAACGCTGAAGAAATCATTACTCCGGAGATGTAGTATAAATTTAATGCTAAATTTAACTGTTATGCGACTTACGTTTACCTCCAGAACATCTCTAACTGGCTCCCAATCATCCTCCTGAACACCATGGGCAAGGTTTTCTTTTCTGTCTTTGCCGCGAGGCTGAGCTCATGTGCGATCATTAACAGCAGTTTGTCCCCCTTTCAAAAAAGGTTTAGAGATTGAGGGACATGTGGAGCATAACTTCCTCTTAGATCAAGCTACCGTTAAGGCTAAGCGCTCCAGGTCCGACCTCGCTCTCGCCTGGAGAACGCCTTTGGCTCATCCCTCACTCTTTTATCCTTAAATCACTACATGGTGTTGGGGTCCCGAGCTCTGTCTCTAATATCATATCCTCACTTTACTCCGGTGCTTCTAGCGAGATTCGTTGTGGTGCCGGTTGGACTCCACCTATTCCAATGGAGGCGGGGGTCCGCCAGGGTTATCCTCTCAGGTCCATTCTTTTTAATCTCTTTAGAGCAGGTACTCCGTCCGGCACTCGAGGTGGATACGGAGGGATATTCACTTTTCTATAAGCCCCTCCACTGCCTGGCCTATGCCGATGATTTAATCCTTATTGTTAAATCCAGGGAATCCCTTCAGATCCTTCTCGACTCCCTGGTACACACAGCTGCCAAGATAGGCCTTAGGTTCAAACCCCCCAAATGCGCTTCCCTCGCTTTCCATCATGCGCGGAGCACTCGCGTTGTGAATGAATCCATATCTGGCACTCCCATTCCACCGATGACCGGCCCGGACGCCTACAAATACCTGGGTTTGAGGGTGGGCCTGAACTTCTACCATGACAATTCCCGATTGTTCAACACTGCCAGGGATGACATACTTAAAGTTAGAGACTCTTTTGGCCCCCTGGCAGAAGTTGCATGCTATCAGGTCCATCATTCTGCCCAGGCTTGACTTCACCTGTAGAAATGCCCACGTTCACAAGTCCCAGAGCCTAGACAAGACCATCGTCTCCGCCACGAAACATTCTTCACCTCCCTTCGCGTGCCAATACCGCGATTGTACACTTGGCTTCCCGCAAGGGTGGTGCTGCTCTCCCTGTTTAGGGACTTGCTCGACGTCCATACAATCGGACATGCGTTTCGCTCTCGTCCTCCGATGCAACGGTTTCGGATGTTGCCCGCGCCGGCCTTGCGAGTGTGGTCCGTAAGATAATTCATGTTGCACCAGATCTTTACACTCTTGCTGACTTTCTCAAGGGATCCAACTCGGGCCGGTTCATCGGCGAGTCCAGCGACTATTCGACCGTCTGGTCGCGTGCTCGTTATGCCACACAGCGGCTCTGTAATAAGATCCATTTCGAATGAGCTGCCTCCGAGGCCACCGATTCCCTCGTTTTAAATGTCCATATATCACCCAATCCGGTATCTGTCGCCCCTTCTTCCGCAAAGATCGTGGTAAGGATTCCGAGGGATGAGCTTTAGGCCTCTTACATCGCAGGCCTCTCCTCCCTTCCGGATCAGGGCAAGACTATTGGGGCGTTCTCCCTCCACCCCACCTCTAATCATTTTATCCAGGCGGGCCACTATACTCGATTCTGTGATTGGAATTTTATCCACAGGGCCAGCCTTGGAGTGCTTCAATTGAATGCCACCAAGCGGTTTGGGCAAGGCAACCCTCGCGGCCGCAAATGCGGTTACGCCAGGGAGACGATACCCCACGTCCTGAACCACTGCAAAATTCATAGCAGTGCGTGGAAGGGACGGCATGATGAGATTCAAAATCGCATCAAAAAAGCAATCCCGTCTCACCTGGGATCTGTTACCATCAACAAGAAATTCACAGGTGTTCACCCCTCTCTGATTCCTGATCTCGTCTTGCGAAAAAAGAGTGGCGAAACCGTGATTGTCGATTTTACGGTGGCCTTCGAGGACCGCTACGACTCTTTGGTGACCCCCAGAAATAATGACCCCAAATACCAGCCCATTCTGGAATCGTTGCGTGCCACTGGTGTTCCCAAATTTCTCGACGTGATCGTCGTTGGCTCGCTTGGTTCCTGGGATCCCGCGAACGATTCTGTTCTTTGTTTAGGGATCTCCAGGAAATACTCCAACTTGATGCGGAAGCTCATCTGTTCCGATGTGATCAGGTGGTCGAGAGATATCTACATCGAGCACCTGACAGGTAAACGTCAATACTAGTCCTCCGGGCCTGTTAGCTTTCTCATCTCAAGCATCTCATTTTTAACTTGACTTTTTTAGATATTTAAATTTTTACATCACCATTTTTTACTCTTTTATTGCCGTTGTCGTGTCTTTATTCTTTTTCAGGCACGCTGCTGGCCTCTCTTGGTCACCCTCTTCTATGATGCGGACATCTCGTCTCGTTCTGAAACACATAGATGCATCCTTACCATTGTCTGCGACTTCTCAAGCCAAAACAAAGAAAAGGCACGCTGCTGGTATCGCCGGGTTGCCCTTTTCTGCTACGATGTGGACACCTCATCTCGTCCTGAAACACAATCGACACTCCCTCACCATTTTCTGCGACGCCCCACTTTTGGATTTTCAAGCCCAAAAACAAAGGAAAGTCTCGCTGCTGGCCTCTCCAGGTCACCTTTCATCTGCTGTGATGCGATCGTCTCATCTCGTTCTGACAACCATCGACACATCCTCACCTCTTTGGCGAAACTCCGCTTTCGGGTCCTCTGTTGGACACGCCTCAAAAACTTTTTTACTTCTGACTTTGGCTTCTGATTTTAGCCATGACTTTTTATTCGCTTCTGATCCTTCTGGATCGGAGAACCTAGACAAGACCATCGTCTCCACCGCCAATTATATTCTTCACCTCCCTTCGCCCTGATGGGCCATGATGAGAGTAACGCTGATAACCCAGAGGCTAGATGGTGCCCACATTGCGTACGGTTCATCAGCCCGATGAAGAGTTTATCGGATCATATCCGCAGCGAGCACAATGGCCTGGTTTACCTGACGACTGAGGGACCAACTCATACGAAAGTCATGCGCTTCCAGGAAAACTTAGTTGTGGACGCCTCAAACTGCCCCAGTACTCTAACCTTCCAGGTACTCTTCCCTGAAGATCTCACAACACCGTCCCTAACAGGTGCTCCAAGAACAAACACTTGTCCTGATGGAAACCCATGGACTGCCCTGCAACATCTGTAGACAACGGTGTAAGACTTGGAAGGGACTAACTTATCACCTGCTAAGGAACCATGGTGTGACAGTTGGAAGACAGAAACAGCAGAGGAACCCTGCCAAGCATGCCCAAATGTCGGATCTAAGTCCGCCCTCCCCTCCGGATGCACACTTGAACGTATGCAGACAAGATTGCACCACTTCCACTATGGGTGTCTGCCTCTTGGGAGAAACGAAGAGACTAACCTTCCCCTATCCCAGGTTCTGGAATGCCCCATTGAGGGATGTTGGTATTCACTCCGTACGGTTAAGTGGTACATCACAAACATCTCCGTGAAGAGGAACTTGACGGCTGAACATAAGCTACCTAACCGTCGGGTAAAATACTGGTGTTTCCACTGTAACCGTTGATTTACACAAGTCTGCAGCACACCCCTACCTTACCAACTGTCTAGTCGTTGAAGATCCCAGTAGGGAAGGCAGCTGGCCATGCGTGCAATGTGGCCTTCTTTCAAACTAAGTTCGGGTTACTTAACCACGAGAAGGTGCACAAGAGGAAGGAGATAACGGACTGAATGCCAACGCTTCGTATACGGTAGGGCCTCCAAAAGAGAAAGGCCAAGAAGAGGGCAAAACTTGCACCCATTTCGGTTAGAGAACCCGGGGACATGCCTCTCGCACCTCCATTTCAAGTTACAGACAGACCAAAATCCCCATGTCCACAGCAAGGAAATGGTAACGTGGAAGACCCTTCCTTGAGAAGCAGGATTGCCCTACATCAACCATGCACTTTGGCGTCATTCGTAGAACCTCTGGACATTCTGCTGGAGATAGTCGAGATCGACTGCAGAATGTCACATTTCGAGGGCATCGTCCAGAACGTTACTACCACCGTCCAGAACATTTCCACCTTAAATGTCCAGTGCGGAATAGCGAGAGGAATGGATCAGCGAAACAAGAGGAACTGTGTGAGAGCCATCACACAGGCAGCAGCCACGAGATGTCCAGTAGCGATGGAAGAAACACATCAATATCTCACAATATCTGGAGACTTCCACAAAGGCCCTTCCCAAGCCTCTGATTAGACCACCGGTCATGGAACTCTCCCAGGCCTTTGTGGCTGAGTGTCTGAAGTCAGCGAAAAATTCTTCGGCTGGCCAAGACAGGATAAACTACAAACACTGGAGAGATTGACCCCTCTGTTTATCCTAACGAAAATATTCAACATCTGCCTTCAGCTATCGATATTCCTGACGCCTGGAAGGCATCAAGAACTATCCTAAACCACAAAAAGGACAATGTCGGTAATCTCGAGAACTGGAAGCCAATCTCACTGTCAGACGCTATATACAAGCTGTTCGCAAAATGCATGGCAAG
>BMAO01034732.1:0-42987 GCA_019973975.1 Trichonephila clavata
TCATTAAGTGACTCTGTTGTTCTTTCAACTGGTGTTGATAATTCTCTTAGTTTCTTGGATAAGTTTTCCTCATACATGAAAGTAATTAGGACTGTTGCATGGATATTCAGATTCTACCATAATTCCAAATCAAGTGTCCAAAGTTACTGGGCCTTTATATACACATGAATTGGAAACCTCAATCAAAAAGGTAGTCAAATTGTTACAAAATGGAGAATACATACAGAACTTAATCTCTTGAAATGTATATAACAAGCCTCTTCCCAAATCTAGCAACCTTCAGTCTTTGAATATATTCCTTGACTCTGAGGGAATTCCTTCGTGTCGGAGGACGTCTTCGTCTCCAACAAACTCTTAAATTTGAACAAAAGCATCCTATGCTCATACCAAAAAATATTCACTTTACAAGTCTAATCATTAGACATTTTCATAGGGTCAATTTCCATGCTGGGCAGGAACTAGTTTTATCCCTCATTCGTCAGCAGTTTTGGATACCTAATGGTAAATCAGCTGTCAGAAAAGAACTACACAACTGCGTAGACTGTTTTAAGCTTGTGGCGAAGCCTGTCTCTCAAATGATGGGTGATCTACCCATCGAACGAATCACCCCTTGTCGTGCTTTTGAAAAAGTAGGCATTGACTTTGCTGGACCTATCACGACAAAGTGCCAACATACTCGCAAGACCAGCAACTTCAAATCTTACATCTGCCTCTTCATCTGCATGTGTACTAAAGCAGTGCACCTTGAACTCGTATCTTCGCTATCAGCAGCAGCATTTTTGTCAGCACTGCGTCGATTTGTGTCACGCCGTGGCTATCCATCAGACATTTATTCTGACAACGGTACAAATTTCGTTGGTGCTTCAGCTTACTTGAAGGACTTGTTTAAATTACTTCACAACTCTAATGTCCAGGACTATTCGTCAAGCAAAAACATTCAGTGGCATTTCATTCCTCCATATGCACCGAATTTCGGAGGTGTGTGGGAAGCCTCAGTCAAACTCACAAAGCATCATTTGCTCAAAACCTTAAAGGCGGCTGTGCTGAACTTTGAAGAGTTAGCTACAATCCTGTGTCAAATCGAGGCATGCATAAATTCACGTCCTCTTTATCCGCTATCATCAGACCCTAAGGATCTCCAGGTGTTAACACCCGGACACTTTCTTATCGGGTGTCCCTTGCTTGAACTCCCTGATCACAGTCTGACTAACCAATCCTTGAGTCTTCATTCTAGGTGGTCTCTTCTGATGAAGTTGAAAAGGATGTTCTGGTCTCGCTGGCAGCTCTCCTACCTCAACACCTTGCAGTCCCGAACCAAATGGATGCAGGGCCAGAAAGACTTCACGGTAGGATCCCTCGTCCTAATCAAGAATCCAGCCTCTTTCAGCACCAGGTGGACTCCCGGAAGGATTGTGCCCACACATCCTGGAGCTGACGGAATATGCCGTGTCGTCACTATCCAGACTTCACGTGGAGTCATGACAAGACCAGTCTCTCAAGTTGCAGTCTTGCCCCTACCACCATCGACTACATCTTCCCGCCCCCCGGAGGATGTTAAGAATAGTTGACTCCTTTCGCCGTCCAGAGATGGCGCCACGAACTAACTTAGTTTTCTGGAAGCCGGAGTGAATTCGGCGGGAAAACGACATTCCATTCGGATGATTCGGTTGTACTGGTCGCCATTCTTGTGATTATGTTTTAGTGAAATGTTTTTTTCTTTTATCGTACATGTAAAGGCATGAGTGTGTGTGTGAAGCAAATATATACATGAAAAGTCGACTTGTGAAATCATTGATCATTGGTTTGATTCATTAATAATCTTCAGTTATATATTTTCATTCAGCTTTCGAAATACTTCCACAGTGTTCCTACGCCTAGCATGGAAAATGGCGGTAAGTCAAAATCCGTTCGTTATACAATTCATAATTGCATTCTACATCAAACTCAAAATCTAAAGTCTCATTCTCATTCATAACAATGTATACTGTTTTATATTTTATATTACTTTTTTTATAGTACTACTCTTGACAACAGGTAGAATTTTTCCTATGAATGATTGTGAATTATATTCAGTTCCATCTATATCCACGTTTGAGGATATTTCTATAAAAGCAAGTAAAAAAAAAACTAATCTAAGTTTAATTCTATAAAAAATGGAATAACTGTTAATACTTTCCAAACTAAAAAGATAAAATGACTTTTAAAATTAAGTATTTTACTGTCATATTCAGTATATTAGTAAGTATAAAAGTATTTTTTAAAAATTTAAATTACAAATAAAATTTTCTCTGTGTATTTAATGTAGTGCGTGCAAATTTTTTAATAAAATTTTGCATAATAATTAAATTTTACATTCATTAAATCAACTATGATTCATAATTGCTAATAATAATCTCACACAAGCTAAGGCAAAAAAATATGCTTTTAATATTAATTGAAGACCCGAAATATATTTGTATCTTTAAATATTAAATTTTTCTGGTTATCAGCACTATATTGACTCCAATGACACTGAAAAAATAATGAGACAAATTTCGCCCTTCTCCTAGTACTTAGACGGTTCCAGGAATAGGTAGGATGGTTCCAAATTGTACAATTGTGCGGGTTAGGCTTTACCTGTGAAATTTTATGAGTTATACATTTTTCAGCTCTAAGTTGATAGAAGAAACAATCTTGGTTCAACTAAAATTGTTATAAATAAGGAAATTATTGGTGCATAATTAATTTTTTTACTGACTCCTTATTTATTTAATGTAAATATCTTTAGCGTGTTTTTGTTTTTGACAATTATAAATTAACATTTCTTTTTTCGCATTTTTCATATCTGCACTAGCGAGACCTTGGAATCTCCTCAACATATCGAAAATGGATACATGTCGACTTTTATCCTGAAATAGACTTTTAGAAGACGGACTGTAATACTTTGATCTTTCTGTGGGAGAAATTTCAACATTGTCATCTTCATCATCAGTTAAAATACTTTTGTCATAGTAGGTGAAGAGGCTGCTAAAGCGTCAGCTATCTCTAATTTAAATTTTAAGACATCCATTAAGATTTTTGGATGAATTTTATTAAGTATTGCATCTTGTTTGCACAGAAACAAAAAATTGCTACAGCTAAAACAATAAAATGAATGGGTTCAAGAGACTTTGATGGTAAAAAAAAGGATTCAAAATTATGTGTCTTTCCATTGCAAATATTTTCATGTTTTTCTTCATCACTCTTATCCGAATTTGATTCTCCTTCTAGTATACGTGGTTCATATGTTTTGTTCATAGCATAGTCATCATCCGAAAAATCACTAACCTGAGAATCTGATTCATTCATTAAATTCAAAATTTCTTTTTGTGTGAGAGTTCTTTTCTTTTTGGACACCTGAAAAAGTTTTTGGTTAAAAGTTAGTATAGTATTTAATGAAAAATAATAAAATGTATCAGAAAAGTTTTTTTTAAAAAAAATTAAACTATTTAAACTGTGACCTCGATCAGAAAACATCAGACAGGTGGCATTATAACAACAACACCTAACCAACTCCCACCAGAAAACCCAGATCATTTTTCGTGGTGGGGGAGATATAGATGCAGTTATCTGTGTAAAGGAGGAAAATGCCATACTCCTCAATAAATGTATGCAAGAAAAATTTAAGTGCAGAAAAGAGCGAGAGAAAGAAAAAGGGGCTCGTTCACGGCAACCCAAAAAGAAATATAGTATTAATTATATAACAATACATCTCGCTTTTGTTTAGGCTTCTATCAACATTATTGAAACAGAAAAGAAGTCTCACTCGGCAAGCACTTACCTTTATAGCTCCAGTGACTCAAGTAACGTCCAAGTCTCACGATCAGGCGGGTAACGAAATTCCGAGTCCTACAAGCAACATTAATAGAGTTTAATTAATATTTTTACTCTTTTAGAATTCTTCACACATTAAAACAGAAATGTGCCAGCAAGCAATTAGAAATATATTGATAATTACCTTTTAACGACTGATAAAATAAGACGTATTTTAGTTTTATTTGGAGAAAAAGATAGATTTGCCAGCTGAAAGTAAGACATGGACTGTTGATAAAAAGTGATACTTGACACTTTCTTCTAACCCGCTCAATCGTTCGATTCGGACTTTTCTTACATACGACTATTCCAGATGCAAAAACGTATAAGAATATCTAACCCGCACGATCTCGAGTGGGTTGGGTCTTAAAAGGATGTATAAAGTGTTGCCCAGGTACTAATTATACAAAAAAAAAATTTCTTCTGAAGACTTATTTATTTTACATACCTGAATTTTAACAAACAAAACAGGTACTTTCGCACGTTATCTTAGCAACTTTCAGTATTGTTCCAAAATGAATTACAGATGACAATTTTAAATTCCTATAAGTCAATTTGGGATGCATTATAAAAAAAAACATTGAATTTTTGAGCCAACATTGTTGTTGGAAGCCATTCTTGGGAAATCCAGCTTTAAATAATGCTGTGTGTTGAAATGAAGTTCCCAGTTTTGGAATTTCAAAAACCTATCGTGCTTCTTCTACGCCATACGCAGCAAAGTCCGTAATTAATGCAACATAATGGTACATACCTACTATCACAACCATGTCAACTTTTAAGATAACTCACCAAATTGGCAACCTCGAAGCTGAATTAAGCTCCATAAAAAAATTTAAATATGAAACGGAGCTTCGTTTCATATTTCTCCTCTTATGGTCTTTCTAAGCCTAACAGTTCGTTGATATGGTGAGCTGGAAAACTAAAATGCGAAGCTGGGATCTAGCGAATTCTTAAAATATGAAATTTGATAGTGAAACTAATAGCAAATACAAAATAATGTAAAATCATTATTACTAGTAATACTAAAACATTAATAATATATTATAAAATTAATGCTATTAATGAATTAATAAAAATTATATTAAATAACCAAAATTAGTTTTTTTTCCTTTATTGATTAGTACTTTTTTATAATTACTTATTTTATTTTTCAATAGTGTATTTCGACTACGAGCACCTTATTTCAGTCAGTCTGCTCCTTGTTTTGAATTTGTTTGGATTTATTTATTGTCGCCAATATGATTGCGATAATACGCAAGTACAGCCAAGGTCGCCAATGTGGTTACGACAGTACCTAAGCAGCAAAATAAGCTCTCATGTGGATATGTTGATGAAAAAGAATCGATGCATCACTGTACGTACAATGTCAATTGATGAAAACATTACCGTACGTTCCATTTAAAACGTACGTGCCTATTTAAAACTGTAGCAAAACATGGTCTACGCTTAAGGTATCCGACTACCCTAAAATTGCGAATTTTGCCAAAAATCGACAAATATTTTATGATTTAATTTTATTGGCCATCTTATTAGCTTTATAAAAATACCAAGTTTATTATTTTTCGTTCACTAGAACAGAAACTATAAGTGTTTTAGAAAAAGCAGATGCCATTACTTAAGCAAGATGTCATCCTTAAAAACGCGTTTTACTCGAAATGTGTGTGTGATTTTTTAAATACTCAAACGCGGCCACAGCGATTGATCAAAAAGTTTTTAATATAATTAACTGAAATTTTGTGCGTGTGTTCTTTGTAATAGTATAAGTGTCTTAACCTTCCACTGTTTTATTACAAAATTTACAGTCCCGTATGTTAATAGAATCACTGTTATTATAAGCAATTTCATATAGTTACTAAGATAAAGTGATCTAGTTTTTGTAAAAATTAAAATATGTCTTCTCCTGAAGGTAATTTCAAAAATGAATAACACATCAAAACATAAGAATAGAAAAATTGAAGATTTGTTTATAAACTTTTGGTACAGAATGGCCCGTGTTAATGCTATTTTTTGTAAGTTTTTCTCCCATTTTAGTGATAATAATTTCTCCCATTTTAGTGATAATCTCTTCTTAATTTAAGTATACTTTTTCTTAAAATATACTAAACAAATTTAAAAAAAACAAAACAAAAAAACTCCATACCACTATTTTTTTTTAAAAAAAAATAATGTTGTCGCAAGTAGTCGGATATCTCAATAAATGGCAAAAATCTTAGCAATGTTTCACATGAACACACAAAAATTTTGATTCCTATCTCCAGTAAATAATTGAGAGATTTATAACGTTGAAAAACAGAAAATATCTTGAACTCAACCAAAAACGTAATACAAGAGTAGACATAAAATAACCGCGAGACAAAAATGGATAAAAAAGAGCCTTACCAAATTGTTCAACGACATAAAACTTAACAAGTTGTTTTCATTCCTTTATAGTACTTCCAAGCTCAACAGAAGTTTGTGTACTTCTTCCTCTTAATGAAGAAGTATAGCTATTAGTTAGACTGCTTTCTCTAAAAGTCCATTTAGAGGGGACTCAGGGAGGAACGTGCCCTCTCGCTATTTGGAACCATCGAAGCTTTTTCTCGGCTGATCGATTTTGATTCGAAAGATACTCAGCGGGAATTTTAACTCTCTCTAACCCCAATTCTTGAGGGTGGAGTAGCAGAGGATGACTAAAATAGCCATGGTCACAGACCGATGGCTGCTCGTCATGAGTTCGAGTCCTTGTACCACTAAAGACCCATCGCTTTGAAGGACTGAAGCATATCAAAATGTCTCGAGTCAATGTCCGCCCGTTGGTGTACTGCTGTATTTTGGAGAAATGGCAGTTCAAGTGTTATCCTTGTCACTTGACCCTGGTTTAAAATTACGAACTTCGTGCCCAAAAAAGTCCTCACATTTCTTTTAGAATGCTACGTTAGTATAAATACTCACCCTCAATTGTATACATACTCTATTGTATATATAGAACCCTGTATGTATTATTTAAACATATGATATGCAATCTACCCATATATAAAACTGCTATATTCTTTAAACACAAAAAATTTACAAATCTTGTGAAATATATACCAGTTCCTTAGATGTTTTCCATATGAATCTGAGATATAATTAATACACATAAATAAGCGTTAAGAACTATAAATCTAAATGTTTTGCAATATTATGTTTTTAAACTGAATATTTTGTATTAGATAGAAATCAGTCCAATACAACGTAACACTTGAACAAAATAAGAAACGTTTAAAAAAATGATTCATTGCAATATTTTAATTTGCTTTTATTGGTAATTTATTATTCTAACAAGGAGAAATGTTATTATCATTTCGTTATGTTTTCTATTCAGAGAACAACGATAAACTGAACAGTAATAAAAAAATCTCGAAATAAAGTTATGAACATCTTGTGTAATTGGTTGGAAATAGTAAACACACATTTTAGTCCTACTTCCTCCATAAATAAGTTACATTCCCTATCAATGAATTAAGTGTGTCTTGAAGTACACGATGCTTATGTAACTAATGGAGTGGTTTGATACTTGTGAGACTACACTGTTAACCCTTAAGCTGTTGAGTTTGCGTCGTTCGGATCTTCCCCAAGCGTTGGGGTTTTTATGGTTTCCTCTATGGCGGCTTTATTTGAAAAGCACGTATTGGAGAAAGTATTTTTCACGCCCCCCCCTTTTTCAGAAATGTGAGTTTAGCATAGTTGTTGTTATTTAAGCCTAATTAAATGACCAAAATGTATCATAGCTAGCAATATATAATGAATAATTTGTTAATAAAAGTAATTAGTGTCATCCAAATATACTATCTGACTCCTCCTCACTCTCTGAATTTACAGTAGAAAAGGGTTCTTTGCCACTATCATGACTTTAAATTTTATTAGAATAATCACACTTGAGATCTCACTCATCTTCTATTAGTTTGCTAGAAAATGAATTTTCATGAAATGCTATTTTTCAGTTTCTATCAACCAGTCTAGTAATGCCATTTATTAGTGACAGAAACAACTATTTTAGAACGCGATACACGAGTTATAACGTTTGTAGCAAAAACTCACCAGATAGACGTGTGCAATACATCCTTAATGTTGAGATGGATGTTCGCAGCACGTTCGAAACGGCCATTGGATTATGTTAATTGTTGTGATTTATTGAATTTATCATCGTTGAAAAATGACTTAATATCAGGATTGAAATAGCCTAATATATATATGTTAACACTTAAGTAATTTCAAACTATAAATTTAATACTCACTTTAGTTCTGTTCTTTTACGTATCTTCCCTAAGTAAATTGCATTTTTTTTATTTTTAAGTTTATATGTTATTCTGTTTTTATTTAAACTTATCATTTTAGAAAATAACATTTTCATTTTTAATCCCATATACATCTATAAGACTCGATTTATTTAAAATTACTCCAAGTGTCAAATTAAATCTCATGTTAGAATATATATATCGCCATTTTTTATTCAATGTCATCTTAACTTCATCATTAAAGCACAATTTCATATCTTTTAGCATTTTAAAAAGTACGTAAGGTTTCTCATCTTGTTTTTAATTTAGTATATACACATATTATATTTCCTTTAATATGAAATTATTCGTTAACATTCATAAGGGAAATTGAAGTAGAATTCAAGAAAAATCAAAAATTAATTTAGCATTTTCAAGCTTTGAAGATTGTTTTGTTGAATTTTATAGTTTTATATAAATAACTATAAAATTAAACTGTACATCCCTGTCTAATACGAAAATTAAAAAAGTACCTTTGCAAGTACACATGTGTGAATTACATATATGAATTCAGAAATAATAATAATAAAAAATATTATTCATCTAAACTAATGCTTCTCAAACTTTCATTATTTATGAGCCGTTTATAATCATAATTTTCGTCACTCCCCCCCCCCCTTTAATAACAATGTATTAAATGCAATAAAGGCGAACTTTGACGAAAAACTACAATAAGAATTTAATTATAAACCCTACCAACTATCAAGGTAAGTATTAAATTTTGTATTTAACCTGCCGAAGGAAAACTCTAATAATTGTTAAATTTGTTTTTAATTTAGTATTGATAAAAATTAATTATCAAAAACACTGCACAGAGTACTGATACGTTTATAAGTATATTATATCAGTATAAATATGTATTTAATTTTGAACTAAATCAGAATATATTTTATTTTGCTCCTTTCAGTAAATTAATACATTTCTTATATAAATCGTTTATTTTTGGCATTTCAATAAGCTTGCCCCCCAATAGGAATATCACACCCCCTAAGAGGGCCTCGTCCCATATTTTGAGAAACGCTGATCTAAAGGTAAGTATTATAACCAGTCGTTAAAATATATTATTATGAATAAAGAAAAAAAAATGGAAATTGAAAGTGATGTAAAAAAAGAAAAAGAAATTATGAATGGATAAACCATGTAACAAAAATGTGAAAGGAAAGGCTATTTATTTTTCGATTATAGTGTTTTTAAAAAACTGAAATATAATTATACTTAAGATAAAAATCGAAGAAAAATGTACCTTAACAGGAATATAAATGTTAAATGAATTTGTAATAATTATAAATTTTAATAGCATTAATTATAAATTTTATCGATTAATGTTTTGGAGAAGCGTTTCGAAAATCCGTACATAATCCAGACCATTTATTTCATTAGTATTTTCATTCACATCATTAAAGTCTCAAGTACATTAAATTACAATAATTATGTGTAGAGTTAAGAAATATTGAATTGTTTTCTGGAAAATATTTAATAAATTTATCACTTACTTTGCGAATTAATTTTATTTTCGACTTTCTACCCAATATAACAAGAAATTGTATAAGCTTTACATAACAAATAAAACCGCTATGAAACATCATGGTTTAACAGAGCTAACTTAAATGAGAAAAATTTATATAAAAATGCTTTTTGATAAATGAATAAAGCGAAAAAAAAGGGAAGGAAAAATTACATGATTAATAAATTTGTTTTTAGAGGGGAAAAAACTGTGATAAAAACAATAATTCGAATTTTTAATTCTTACTGAAATTAGTACTAAACAAACGCGCATTTGAAAATATAATATAAATAATACTTTCAAGCAATCACGTTTTTTAAATAATTGAGTTAATTTTATAATTTTGAAAGCATTCTTCATTGGCTAGTAAGTAACGCATAATATGAGTAGTTAATAGTTGAGATTTTTAACAAAAAAACTCTCTCAATAAATAAGAGTGATTTTCAAAATAAAAATTTCAAGTACCTCAAAGAAGATTGTATAGAACTTGGGGAAAAAATGGTAAAATATTGCTGCAGATTGTTGTCGTAAATATTGCTGCAGACTTAATTAGACGTATATTCCGAAATAAAACATAAGTTTTTTTTTAAAATTGTTTTATACGCACATGCTTACGAAACACTTTTCATTTGTGAAGCTAATACAATAACAATCGCCCCTAAATATAAGAACCATATGTGTAATAAATATATATATATGATTACAAGTACGATTACAAAAGAAAATGCTCTGTGTGGGGAAGAAAATGTTCTTTGTTATATATCATACATATCGATCCTTATTATTAATAATAAATAGTACATGTACCCAAAATATATGTCTGGTAAGTAATCAATTGTGTTTTTTTTCAAACAAATATATAAATAAAATGCAGAGGGTACTTTTTTTCCTTCCTGGGAGTCCAATGAAGCAGCAAGAACAAAAAAATATTAATAACAATCATGAAGTTTACTCAATGCACTGCATTGCGTATTACTTGGAGTGTGTAATATGTTTGTGAGTATACTGTTGGAATTATTGGATTAGAGAATAGTCAATTTAAAAAAATGTATTTTCTTGTACAAGTTCAGTTTTTTAGTTAACCTATTTTTACTTACTTAAAAGTAAATTTATATGCTTTCTACTTATGCTACAGATAAGTTTCGAAAGCCAATAGATAATTTTAAGTCGTTAATTTTCAATAAATAAATATTGATACCTATATATTTTTTTTTAAGTTTGATTCTCTTCTACACAAGTCATGCTTCAAAAAATAATTCATTCTTTATTTCAAATAAAATTTACAGTCATTTTGTCTACCTTGTATTTGATTTAATAAAAACCCCAGGAAACAAACAAATGAAAAGAACGTCCGATTATTATACTTTTTAATACACTTTTTTCCTTCCTTTCTGAAATAATTTCGAACAAAACAGTTTAATATAAAAATTTCATAATGAAACTTTTCTTTCGTGAAAGTTACTGGTTTTTAAAATACCAGTATATTTTCATTGTTTGTGTGTGTGATGGCAACAATTCATTCGCTTTTTTTTTTAGAAACATAGTTCCAAAAATTTAAATTTATAACTCCGCATTTACAAGTACTTTTCCTTATACGACAGGCAGATGGCGCTCCTAGTTCTTTTGGAGGGAAATTCTTTCTTCGCACATGTTGCAGTTCCACTAAAATTGCGCTCTGTCTGCGTAGAATATTGCTTTCTACTTGGTAAGATGCTGTTTATGTGTTATAAAATGGTGCGTCCTATGTAGTGGAACGTAGAGAAAATTAAATATTTGTTTTTGCACAGAACCGTGCTTTTATAATTTCATAAAAACTAATGACAACCGCAAAGTCATGAAACGAATGCAAGGATGTAATATGGCAAATACCGCAATAAAATAATAGTTTAACAAAATATATAGATGCTTATTTAACTGTTAAGTAAAATACTTGATTAATTTAACATATTTGAAATCTTTAAATTGTTAATGTAAATGAATTTTTTTTATTCTAACAGATAAATAGATGTTGAATACTTAGGAGGAGTTTTTATAGAACAAATAAACCCAGACACGTTTATTTTGTTAATAGGTAACCACTAAACACCAACACGGGAACTATTGCAGAAAGGCCTCGTAGTTTTGAACCTGGTTCAAGTGAACGAGTGAGTGAATATTAACGTCGCACTGTTCAGCTACACAAGGGCTTTTTACGACGGGCCTCGTCATTTTGAATCATAGTCAAGTGATGAGGACGACAGCTGAACTTGGACCCTCCCCTCCTAACTACCACACCACACCAACGGGAGGACGATCGAGTCCTCGACATATTTAACGTGCATCGCTCCCCTACACGGCGGTTCTTCAGTGGCACTGGGCTCGAACTCATGACACGCCAGCCATGATCCGATACCTTGACCATTTCGCTACCATAGCTACCCTGGGTCAAGTGAGTGGCTGTGGTAGCCTGGAGGTCAAGGTAACGGACACATGGCTTTTGGGTGTCATGAGTTTGAGCCTAGTACCGCAGAAGACCCGCTGTGTAGAGGGGATTGATGCTCCTTAGATCAGTCGAGGGCTCATACGTCCTTTAGTTAAGGGAAGGGGGAGGGGCAGCTCAGGTGTCATTTTGTCACTTGACCAGGGTTCAAAATTAGAGGGGGTCTGGCACCAATAGCCCTCGTGCAGCTTTATTCAGTCTCTGAATCAAATGACGAGGACATCACCTAAGCTAGCAACTCCTCTCAAAACAACCATATCATGCTAATGGGAGGGTTGTGAGCCATGACAGTTTTCATGTGGATCGACCCCACCTTCACGGTGGTCATTCAGTGGCAGCAGGTCTTGAACCCGTGACACGCCGGCAGCGAGTTCATGACAATAGTACTAGACTATCGCAGCCATCTTTTGGAAGTAATCTGAGAAATTTTTTTAAAAACCCAATTTTCGGACTTTAAGAAACATTTATTTGTAAAGGTAACAAAATGTTTATTCAAATTCTTCACATTATTGTTTAGTATTAAAAATAATAATTTACTAAAGTCGAGAGAGACAAAATTCTTGAAAATTCAACCGAATGGATTTGAAAAATTACGCATATTCTTGAAGAAAATGTTATTAATTAATATATGAAATGAAAGGGAAATTTCTCGAAATACAATTGAAGTGAAAAATTTCATGTTTAATACATCATTTAAATGAATTTTTTTTTTCATGAGTAATAAGAAACATTATTGATTTTTTTTTTCATTTTCTATTAATATATGAAATGATTATTAATTAATTAATATATTAATTAATATATGAAATGAAAGGGAAATTTCTCGAAATACAATTGAAGTGAAAAATTTCATGTTCATCATTAAAATGAATTTTTTTCCATGAGTAATAAGAAACATAATTGATTTTTTTTTCATTTTCTATTAATATATGAAATGATTATTAATTAATTAATATATTAATTAATATATGAAATGAAAGGGAAATTTCTCGAAATACAATTGAAGTGAAAAATTTCATGTCATCATTAAAATGAATTTTTTTTCATGAGTAATAAGAAACAAAATTGATTTTTTTTCATTTTCTATTAATATATGAAATGATTATTAATTAATTAATATATTAATTAATATATGAAATGAAAGGGAAATTTCTCGAAATACAATTGAAGTGAAAAATTTCATGTTTAATACATCATTTAAATGAATTTTTTTTCCATGAGTAATAAGAAACATTATTGATTTTTTTTTTCATTTTCTATAAGGAAAATTTTAAGTTATTATTTAGTGTAAAATAATGATACACATACATTCTCTTTTAAAATTTATGTTCCACAAAATATATGAGTTTCTCGTCAATTTTATTTTATATTGCAAAAATAGTAACTTTTTTTTTATTGAATGTGAAAGGAATATCATACAAATATACTTTTTAGAACTTAAAAATTTCTTTCTGCAACCAATTGTAGTGTTCAGTTCATATTCATTGGAATCCCTCCAGACATTGTAAGACAATGAAAAAAAAAATTACTTTTCATTATTATTGTCTAGTTTTACTTCTATTCAGTCAAAAATTCATGTGCCCCAGCTGTGTTATGTGTTTCTAAAATAAGATTTATTTCCATATTCTTTCTCTGTATCATACATATACCATTAATCATTCTATAAAAGTAAATCTTATTTATAGAAATACTTTTAAAAGAATAATATTTAAAAAAAGTCACATCGCATGAATTATTATTAAAAACTTTTTTGCCTACTATAACTACATTAAAGCACGAAACTTCGAATTTGAACTTATAAAAATATTTGTATAGCTCTTGTGTTTGAATATTTGTATATACAAAATAAATATTTAGCTCACAACTTTTGTCCGTTTTTATACATTGATATGCTTAATTTTTACCAAAAAAAAAGTTTTTTCTTAACATTCTATTGCAGCGTTTCTCAAACTGTGGGGCGCGCCCCCCTTGAGGGGCGTGATAACTCTACGAGGGGCGCGCGAGCATATTGAAAAGTCTAAAACAAAAGATTATTTAAAAAAATTACTAATTTATTGAAAGTAAACACAAAATACATTCTGACAAAATAAAAAATAAAATACACATTTACACGGATATAATAAATGTATCAATGCTACACAGTATGTATTTGACAATTAATTTAACAATACTAATTTAAGAAAAAGTTTAATAATACTTTTACCCTCATGGTCGTATCATACATAAAATTATATACAAAAACTAACACTTATCTTGATAATTTGTTCGGTTTATAATTAATCCCTTAACTGCCGATTAAAAGTTGTGCAATTCGCTCCCAATGCCATCGGACACATTGTCCTTTAGTTGCATTCCATAGCCTTCGGAATAATTTTCTGGATAGCAGTGCACAGGAAAGATCGTACTTCGGAAAGGCGTATATATACGTCCGGGAAAAATAACACTTTGGCTGAGTGAAACGTTTATACACGCCGGTGGCACTTAAGAGATTAAAGTCGTATTCTATCTTTAGCATCAAAGTATAGTATAATTGAATTCAGTACATCATTATTAGTGGAGAGGGGCGCGATGAAATTTATGATTGAACACTGGGTCACAAATATTGAAAGTTTGAGAAGCACTATTCTATGGGCTGTGTCAGAACATAATTCATTACAAAATCAATATCCCCCTTCTTACAATACAGTGATACCCCGAACTTACGCGATAGGTTGGACTGAGTGATAACCACGTAACTCGAAGTATATTATTGTATAAATAAAATATAATAATAATGAAATCTTTCAAAATTCATAGAGTAGATCAAAATATGTATTTTGGCATTGGCATTCAACTATGACAAAGAAGCCCAAAACTAGAATACATTGTACATCAATGCGATCAAAAAAATTAAAAAGAAAAATAATTATTTTGCTTTTATTAACAAGATGATCTATTTGAAATGATAAAGAGATTCTGAATTACGTGAAAATCTTTTTTGTGTTTGTATGACATTACATATCATGAAAATAAATTATATTTCATGATTTGTTTGTGGCGCTGTTAATAATTTTTCAATTGCACACGAAAACTTCTTTCGGTACTCTTTGCCATATAATGGCATTAAAACACTCATTTGAGTTTTGTGTTTTGCCATGCAAGCATTTAGTAAGTAGTTTTTAGTACATAATTATAAACATGTAGGATTAATCATGTGTTTAGTACTTCATTGGATAAACCTTTATATTTTTCTTTTGGCGTTTGGCCACAAGATAGTGCTCGCTGGTAGTAGCTGGTCTATCTTTTCCGATGAGACACTGTCAATGCATGGGTTTCTCGAAACTTGATGAGCAATGAAACAGGGCCTCAATAACATTCTGTTGAAGACCGGAGAGGTTTCCAACACTGCTACGAACAGCAATTCCATAATAGTTTTGCTATCGGTCAATAAAAGAGTCGGTGAGTTTGCCTTTACCAGACAGATTTTTATTTTTCGAATTTAGTTTGCGCAATCTCGCAACTACTCTCTTTTGAACATGACCGATGCCTTCATATTTTGTGACACTATTTTTCCCATCTGTATCTTTGACACTGATAAAGCTCTTAGAAACCCCGGCACCATAACAGTGCGCATATTTAAGGCCTCGTTTTACAATAGAATGTTGAAAGATTCTAGTAGCACCAAAAGCTTCCATTTTTAATGCAGAACCTTGAAAATTGCTATGATCTTTACCAATTTGTCTAATACCATAAACAAATCTTGTATTTACTTCAGAACAGTTTAAAGTTTTCTTTGAACTAGAAAACACTGAGTCACAATGTTTACATTTAATTACAAAATTTGAACTCAAACCATATCTGTAATCCTCGGAAAGCAGTAAACCTTCTTTAAAACATCTTTGGCAACAAATTTTTTTTAAAAAAAAATTAAGATGACTTCTATGTCCATATTTATGTTACTAGTAAGTGGTTTACTTTCATATTCTGTCATTTTTCTTCATCAAAAAGAGCAGACGCATTTTAATCTTCTAGGAATTAGCGTTGCTAGATGTTGAGCTGCAATTTTTGGAATTTTTATTAGTAGATCCATTCCCATGAATTTGACATTTTCTCTTTGCTCTAATTCTACGTTTAGCGTTACTCATTTAAAATAAAAAAATATAAAGTTTTCAGCAATAAAAATGGATTAAACAAAAACTTATAAAGAGCTGCGTAATCGTAAGCAAATGTAAGCAATCAATAACGCACTCTCTTTTCCTGCAAGATTCTGGATAAAAATATTAGTAAAAACCTGTTGCCAATTATTTTTTTGGAGATTCTGAATGCTCAAATCCATATTTTAAAGTATATGTTCCCTACTATTGCATATTTGAACGAAACTTTGAAAAATAAAAATGTAAACAAACATTTTTTTCTACTTCCGGAACACACTCAAATTTCGGGTTTCAAAATGTCGCTACCAAGTAAAATTCAAATCCCCATAACTTAAGTTCTGAATAAGATAGAACAAAATTTAAGCACCATTTTAAAGAAAAAATTCAAATTTTAAAATAACCTCAAAATTTAAAAATCGAAAAATTTTAAGAAAATGACGTTTAGAAGGTGTACGGATATTCTAAACAAAAAAAGCTTTATGCATATCTCATCAGAACAAAATATATTTGTTAAATTTTAAGTCTGTAGATCTAATTGCTGATATAATGGATTTTTTTTTATGTTAAATGTCCCGTAATTCTCTTGGCGGTCGATTTTTGAAAACACCTTCCTAAACTGATCTCTGCTCAGAAAAAGTCGCTCAATATAATAATGGACGCTTAAAGTAGTGTAAATAATATATATCTGGATGTGTAATACGTTAATATAACTTTATGCTGTATTTATATTTTACGTTAAATTTGTTATATTCGCAAATAACGTCATTCCTTTCATTGTAACAGCGATACAATGGAAAAATTGCGAAATATTGGTGATAGAACCAAGTTGGCATCATTTTTGGCTGTCATGTTGGGAACTGGGCGATTGATTGAACGGTGCCGAAGTTGATATGCTGTAGCGCTACCTGGAGGGGAGCTGTAATAAAGATGATAGTACAAAAACCTTCTGCACAAAAAATACATATACATGCCAATTTTCATAGTGATCGGTTGAAAGGTGTTGGAGTGAAGTGATTTCATACTTGTGTAAGCAAAAATCTATTTTTATACATATATATAGTTATACACATATATATGTAAGTAAAATATGGTTACGGTAGGGTTGCATTAATTAAAAGAAAATGTTTTTGTTAAGCGCTTTTGTGTTTGTTAAAAAAAATATGAATGAATTCTAGGAGAAATCAAAAAGTAAACGGACTTTTGCAATTTCTCCAAGGCTTACCAACAGCGCTGAACGAGGGGTAGTTGGCAAACTTCAATAGAAAGTGTCAATTGTATTCTTTCCTTCTTCCTAACTTCGTAGTCGTTAAAGTATAGCAGACCGTTCAACATGATAGCTCCATTGTCAATCTGTATGAAGAGGGGAAGGAGGTAAGTGATTTGTTTTTAATTGCGGAAGGCGTGAAACTTACAACATTTCTTCGTCGTTTGCAAGTACAGAATGGTGTGACAGCTGTTTATATTAAAGCAAGAACTATGAATGGATGGAGCGCTTCAAAAGAGAGGAACTTTTTTTATGTGATGAAGAAAGATCAGGTAGTTTTTCGACGTCAGCCACTGAGGACAATGTGCAAGTCGTTGAGGGTATAGTGATGGCTTGAATCCAGTGCAAGTATCACACCTCCCCGCAAACGAGAAGTGAATCGCTGCTTTCCTTTCCTTTAAAGGATATGACTCGGAACCTTCTGTCTGTAAGCACGTAACTTACCACAGGACCAAAATGATCACTTCAGTCCGGTGGCTGTTACTGGCTTATATAGATGCCACCGCCACACACTCTCCTACCAGTGAGTCGGTAGGTGAACGAACTGAATAGTTGTTAGGGTGAGCGTGTGAGTTGTGTCAGTTGGATCTGAAAGGGTGCTAATTGCATCATTTGGGTCTGACGGCTTGTTGGTTGCGTCATTTGAGTCAGAAGTTTTGGTTGCCTTTGTGGTGGGTAGATGGTACCACGACATCTGCGCGAAGGTTGCATTTTTTGAAATTTTAGCCAAGGTCACCAATGAAGGAGATTCGATCTCGGTATCTTTCGTTCCGTAAGCACGTAACTTATCGTTGGAGCAAAATGATCACATGATTCCGGAGGCTATTACTGGCTTATATAGATACTACCATAACCACACTTTCTTGGTGCAGATCGGCAATGGAACTTCCATGTTTAATGGTTTTATATACTTCAACGTCTACGAGGGAAGACGAATGACACGTAGTATGGAAGTATTGCCGACTGCCCTCATTCAGCGCTGTTTAATAGAATTGTTGCTAAACCTTGGAAAAAGAAATTGCAAAAATCCTTTTACTTTTTGTCTTTCCCTCCTTATTAAAGTATCATATCTATGGGGCTATAGTATCATTATTTTAGTTTTGTGGCAGAATGAATTTAGGCAGAGAGAAGAAATATCTCTAAATCTCTTCATAATAATTAAATAGGTTTTTGATACATTAAATGTATTCTGTTAAAAAATCTAGCTTAATCACATAAATAAAATTGCATCTTCAATCCAAAACATTTTGAGACTTAGATGTTGAGTGGGAGAGTATTTATTGTTCAATAAATATTAAGTACCATCACATAAGTAGCGACATATGTAGTCTCCTTTTGCTCTTTTTTAAGAACATTAATTTTTAGCTCGTTAGAGAAGTGCCCCTCGATCCAAGTTTTTTTTTGCTTCAAGGACATTTGCAAGCCATTACAGGTATTTGCCTCTTAACAGTTTTTTTTCCTTGATAGAGTCACTTACTGATGAGCTATTGATTACAACAATAATCAACACGACGAAAAATTTATCATTATCTCCACCCCTCATTCATCTTCCTCAAATCATTATTTTTAACTTCTGCATCCTTCCTGCACTCGATTCAGATTCTAAATGACCCTTCTGTTTCGGAATGTCATGGCTCCCTTCATCAATAACCTCAAAAAAATCAGATTTCAGCGTTTAGTGTAGTATTCCTATCCAAACTTTTTAAATGCAATTTCAGTATACAAGGCGAATACTAATGATAAACATGATTTTAAAAAAATCCTACTTTCAAAAGTACTGCATATATTACAATAACCGATTCATGAATATAGAGAAAAATATCCAAGTTACCTTTTTTGACCAATGATCAGCTTCGCATTCAAGATCATTGTGATTGAAACACAAACATGGCGACAATGACAAAGAAGAGCTTTTGCATATTAGAGTATACAAGAGTTTTCTCAATTATTTCGTAGCAGCGTATATTTAGAAATTGCTATGGAAAATAAGCACCATCCAAAACGAAGAAAACAATATTCTGCGATGGAATAATTAATTTAAGAAAACAGAATGCAATGCTTGTGTAAAAGAAAAATAGCGGCCACACACTAGCGTCTCGGAAGAAACAGTGGAGAGGGCGAAGCAGAGTTTTATTTGAAGTTCACGGAAGTCTACTTGAGTTGCCACCTGTAAACTTGGAATGCCCCAGAAAACGGTTTGTTAAATTTTATGAAAAAATAAAATTTCAAGCAGTATCATTTGAAACTGACTCGACAAATAAGAGAGGACTACAAATAAACATTAGGAACTCTTGATAAAACGATGCTACAATATGTAAGGAACGAAGTAGATTACTGATTGGACGTATGCCGTGTAACAAGAGGGCGACGCATCAATGACTGTGACTAAATCAAATTAGGTTGATAGCAGTACTCCAACGTAAGGGAATGTAGCACCGACTGTCCTAAAGATACAAGACCGAATTAAGGCTTCCAAATACCCTAAAATTGTGAATTTTGCCAAATATTGACGATTTTTTTAATTTTATTTTATGGGCCATCTTATTAGCTTTATAAAAATACAAAGTTTATCATTTTCCGTTCACTAAAACAAAAACTACAAGCGTTTTAGTAAAAGCAGATGTCATTACATTAACCAAGATGTTATACTTTAAAACGCATTCTACTCGAAATGTGATTTTTTTGAAAATAATCAAACGGGGTGAGCGATTGATAAAAAAGTTTTGAACATAATTAACTGAAATTTTTTCTGTAAGTTCTGTACAATAGTAGAAGTGTTTTAACTTTCAGATTTATCCATAACTCTTTTATTACAAAATTTACAGCCCCTTATGTGGAATTACTGTTTTTTTAAGCAATTTCATATAATAACATAGATAAAGTGCTCTAGTTTTTTTTAAAAAAAGAAAATATTTCTTATCCTGAAGGACATTTCAAAATTGAATAATATAGCAACACATTACATTGAAATAATTGAAAATTTGTTTATGAACCTTTGGTATAGAATGGACCGCGTTTATGCTATTCTGGTCAATTTTTAGCTATTTTTTCCCATTTTAGTAAGAATAATTTCTTTTCCTCTTCTTAATTTTAGCACATTTTTCTTAAAATGCACTAAACAAATCTAAAAATAACAACAACAAAAAAATCCCCATATCTCCTTTAAAAAAAAAAAAATTCTCGCAATCAGACGGATACCTTAAACTTGCAAACACACACATGCAGTTTTCCCCAAACCTACGCTGAACTGATAACCGTGTAAGTCGGGGTATAATTTCGCATATAAATACACATAAACTTTTTTTGATTTGACCGGAGATGTTAGAAAAAAATTGTTCAGAAAAAGAATATTAGATAACACAAATACACAATCGCCGGCTGGAGTTATTCTTATGTAGAAGTTTCATAAAATCTAACAAAGTGTCTGACGTCTTAAAGATTTTTTCCCCGGCAAAAGTTCCTCGTCGCATGCTCATAATATTTTTTTATTCCTTGTTTTATTGAAAATATACGTTCTTCGTTGTAGTGTATAAGTTTTAAAATTTGTAATTTTTTCTCAATCAATTTCTTCTGTCAAATTTCTAACTGCATTCGATCTTCTGATTGATAAAAAAAAACTGGGTATAAAGATTTAAATTCTTAAATGCCTTGTTCGTGCATTTCTATCAGTTCTTTAATTGTCAGCTCCTTATTGTGGGAATCAAGCAGGTCTTGAACATCAGCACTATCCCCCCCTACTAAATTAATTTTTCTGCCTAAATTTATTGAAAAACACGAAATAAATTACTATGGCTAAGCGTCATATCTGCGCAATGCATTTGAACCTGTACATTAGCTAAACATTAAGTGAGAAGTTAGTAATCGAGTTGTGTAGCGCTCAAACAAAAGAAGAATCGACGAGATTTGAAAATCGATTTAGCGTAAGTCGGGGTAGCGTTCTCAAACCTGCTGGATGACTGAGTATAATATGTGTGTATTATGTAATAAACTAAACCTATCATTTTAAAAATCAGTATTCTTCGGTTTTTTCATAAGGCCAGTTTTCAAAGAACAACTTCTTATAAGCCTTGGCTGCCTCAACCACGCGCTCTTATTGTAGTCACTCCTCACCAATTTTTAATTGGAAGTAATTAAGTATAAATAAACTAAAGGACAGAAAAATTACAAACTCAACTGCATAAAAAAAGAGAGCATTTCAAGATAGGATTCTTTAAAATTTGGAAATCTTGAAAAACCAGAAAGAATCAAAGAGGTTTTACCAACTGGTGAATAACTTAAGAAAATAACTGTAAGATCAGCTTTACTTTTTCTGAAATGTAAAATAATTCATAGGCGGCATAATTAATATACTTTTTTTTAGTTTATAAACAGAAACGATGTTTTTTTTCTTCATATAACTTAAGCCGGCTGGTTAATCGCATGCCTTGTACTACCAAATTTGCGGTTCAATCCCAGCCCAAGTCGGCGGATTTCCAAGTTTCAAAAAACTGACAATGCCCATATCACATGATTATGAAGAATATAAAAGATTCATTGAGAACCTATTTGTGTGTGTATGTGGTAAAATTAAATTCCTTGTACGGTTTCACATTGTCAGAGCACAGGTGCATTTCCTCTAGCGCCAAAACTACTTGGGGTGATTGGTATCCCCCCCTACATGATGCCGCACTAAAAGGCTGGATTTAAAAAAATTTGATGAAAATCAACGCATAAAACTTATTTTCATTCTTCAGCAATTTGTTGTACTTTATTTCTGGAGTTAACAAAGTCAAAGATAATCTATAGAATGAAACACAAAAGCGTAAATTTTAGCATATTTTTATCCTTACAAGTTCTGATTCCACGTTATTAAGTGGTCGTGGGGTAACCGCGATTATGAACAAGAACTCTTGGTCAGCTTGTCGCGGGTTCACGACCTTTGCCTTTGAAATCCCGCCATGTAGGGGCTAATGCACGATCAATATGTCAAGCTCAAATTCTACCTTTTTCGTTGTGTGGTAGTTTGCAGAATGCCAGCTTGGGTGTCGTCCTCGTTACTTGATAGAGGATAAAAATCACTAGATCTGTCCTCAACAGCTCTCGTCTGGCCTTATAGAGTGACTTTAATATCACCCTCTCCATGCTCTTGAGTTCTCATGGGGGATTATTTTAAATTTAAAAAAAACATGATATGATATATTTTATAAAACAAATTACATGGTGAATAATTATTTTATAAAAATACAGCCACTACTTTCTTTAACCCTCTTACAGGCAGGCGAAATTTGTTTTCTAACACCAGATGGAAAATTATTTACCAACGATCGATATCGACATTTCCTCTGGAACCGGAGCTTCAAATTTTCTCTAATAGATGGCAGTAGGGCCAAGTCAACCGCTAGATTTCTGCATTCATTCAAATTTCAAGTAATATCGAGAGGATGATCAAGTGTTTTTTTTAATTAAAATTTTTTTTTTATTTTTCATTATTACTATTTTTTTAAATCTTGTTGTGAAGAAAATACACAAAAATATATTTGTTTTCATAAACTGCAAATAATTAAGATGAGACAGATAAGTTTTTTATCATATACTTCTTAGAAAATGCACTGTAATTTGTTCAGTACATATTTACATTGGGTGGCAAAATGTTTACAACTGCCTAATCGAAACACGGCTTTACTAAAATATTTTGTTTTAAGAATAACATTTGTTTGGAATGGTACTTGATTTATTTGTATAAAAATGCATTACAATACATTTAAATTATCGTTGTAATTATTAGTAATAATGTGTCAAAAATTTTAGCAATTATTTAAGATTTCAATTATAAGAACAATATATTAGAAAATCTTCGTTCAAGCAAAGTAATAAACTTGTCAGATTTTAAATCTGCAAATCTTAAGTTCAAAAACGGAATTCAGCAACAATATTGGAATCGATTTCTGTAAAATGTGTTTTTGAATATCTCTACTTAACAAAAGAAACATGCGTGCAAACACGTGAATGTAATACTTATTGCGCACTATCGTTACCCTTTCCCATCCCTGTTAAGGTTGCGGTAGCCTAGTGGTTAAGGTCACGAACTCGTGGCTGCCGTGGCATGAGTTCGAGCTTAGTGCCGCTGAAGACCTACCGTGTAGAGGCGCTGATGTATGTTAAATCTGTCGGGATCAAATGTCCTACAATTGGTGTATTGTGGAAGTTAGGTGAGTCGGTGCCAGTTCAATTGCCGCACTCGTCACTAGACCATGGTTCAAAATAGCGAGGTCCGTCGCCAAAAGCCCTCATGTAGCTAAATAGAATGATGCACTCACTCACTCCCATTACTGGTAGTTGTACAACACAACGACCAAAATATGTAAGTCGTTCACAGGGGGGAAATGTAGCCTGTGCATAGAAAATATTTTGGAACGAAAGTGGTCACTTGGGGAACTCGGTCATCCCAAGTACCTTAAGAGAGTAAAAAACGTTTTCTACTCCAAAAAAAAAGATTGAGATACGTGACAAATAAATTTTAGTTCCCATGAGAACTGTCATGTAGGAGGATACTGACAAGGTCATTGGTAACAAATAAACAGTTTTCCTGGAATTAAAGATTGTGAGAGCCTGGAGTGACTCTGTGTCCCGTGCGACCTCTGCCGGGTTAATATCGTTTCTAGTAACGAATTTGATTTTCTAAAAATTCTGAGGGGAGGATAAAAAAAACAATTCCTTCATATAAAATTACATTTACATACTTATTTATAATATAATAAATTCGATAGTCACTAACCACAGTGAAGAATATATAGTGGTCATAGTAAAACTTCATTTCTTATTACGACAAAAGGAATGTATTACATATGTTTATCTTAAGCCTTTATTGCTAACACTGAGAGATGCCCGAAAACACGAATTTATTCCGTTTGGAAAAATAAGTACGATAAGACCGCATTTTTAAGGGGGAAAAATAAATCAGTGAAAACTCTCTTCGGATTTTCTTGAAAGAGAGACGCATAAACCGGAGAAATTCCCCTCAGGACAAGTGGGGGGGGGGGTCACGCTCATTTTATGCATGCGATGACCCGAGGCTATTTCCTAAATCTTGGTCTATAAAGAATTGACCTCTTGGGCTTTATTTCCACCAGAATGGTCAAATCCCGGAGTTGTAAAGAGTTTTTTTGTGCTGCTGTTTGAAATGAAAGAAAAAATAAAACTCAGATAAATCAATTAGAATTCGGAAAAATATCTTCTTTTCCTTCAAAAAGTACTGAAAATTCCAAGAAATGCGCAGACAAATTTCTAGAGAAATCCCTCTTTTTTTCCTTCCTCCTATCTGTTGTAGAAAAGTGAAGTCTGAAACAAACCGTTTGAAAGTTTTATTGGTTCGTGTTTAAGTGTTCGATTGCTGTTTTTTCAATTCTTTTTTACTTTAGTCTAGAGGAATGGAAACAACTCATCTGAGATGGAGAGGGGTTTGTTATCTTATAAAAATAATAAATAAAAATCTGTACAACTTACAGCTGTTTTTCCTTTTTTTAAAAGTCATTTTTTTTAAAATCTTGTAATTACTGCACGCGTAAAAAGACATTTCATGGAGTTATGCTGTATTTGTTTTAACAAGTTATTTTTTTTAAAAAAAATTTCTATTAGAACATTTTTTTTTCATTCCACTTCAAAACATTTTAACCCCATTTTTGTTTTGAAAATCTTCGCTTAGAAAACTTTAAATATTTTTCAGTGCAAAGAAGTAGTTAAGAAATAAAACATTTGAATTGACGCAAAAATATTTTTTTATAAAAGTTTTATTTACACAGGTTAATTTTGCTCAATGAAGTGGATGGGTTAGATTGTTTTTTTCGGGTGAATAAATAAACTCCCTTTTAAAGGAATAGTTCATTTTTTTAAAAAGTTGGAATTCCAAAAGTGAATAGTCAAATGTAAGTAAAAGTCAAATCAAATATGCGTATTATACTTAAAAAAATGCACAATGCAACAAAGTTTATAAAAATAGCTCTTAAACTGATTTTGGATCGTAAACAAAATGAAATGTTTGAACAAAATCTGTATCAATATCTCAATGTATCGGTGGATTTTTTTTCTTTATTTTATTATTTATTAGTACATTTATTATTGTTAATTCATTTCAAAAACAAAATAAGTGTTGGACTATGTTGAAAAAAACTATGTTGGAGTGTTTCGTTTATAGGAAATCATTCTTTCTTCATTTAAATCGTTATCATAATTATTTGTATAAATATTTCAAGTAAATAAATATGAATATATTGAAAATATAGTATCATAACAATAATTCAAATATTATTTTAAATAAAACTTTAGTTTTAATTTTTAATTCTTTTCTAAGTTTTGGAAAACTTTTTATAAAGTTGGGCTCAAAGGTCTAAAATCATTGCGTTGTGATTTGAGTGAAGGAACATTATGTTGTTTCTAGAAACTGTGGGATCTGCATTGAAGCTGAGAAAACTTGTAAAAATATACAAATCAGTGTTGCACCCAAAACACAGTGAAAGAGGAAAAGTTAACTCAAAAAACAGATGAACATGCTGAGGAGTTCAGAAATAGATGAATCCTTGTATTTAACATATGGCAAGCAAAGGACACATGAAATGAGGAAAGCTACGAAGAACAGATGAACAGAGCATTGCTCTCAATATATTGGTATATTATGATTTGTACAATATGGATGGATTATACCAAGGTTCAAATAATAAATGAACGAATGAATATAATAAAATCAGAAAGGAAGACATGAACTGACTGTGAATTTCAAAGAATGGATGAACATATTACAATGAGCACGTTTATAGATCAAAGGAAACGCACTAGTTGAAAAAAATTTTAAAAAAATAGATATTCAGATTGTAATGAGCAGCTGAACTAATTAATAAATGCCAAGAACTCTGTTTTTTGAGAATTTCATGAATCAGAAGAAAAGACTACGATAACTAATTAACAGAATATTTGGCTGTGAGATCCAACAGAAATAGAAGAACAGGTTACGATGAACAAATGAGCGTATTATGAAAAACAAAGAATGAACTGATTACGATTCCCAATTTCTACGTTTTCTGTTCCCAGTTTCTACTTTTGGATACTTTCCACTTTTGAGAGAGTATCTGTTGATATCCGATAATAAAGGTTACAAAAACGCATGTAATATATATTCTAATTTTAAATCAATTAGATACCATTGAGTGAAGTAATGTAATCAAAGCTATTGATCCGTTCTGTATTATTCCGCATTGTGGCAACGCAAGCACTTTCACGAAGATTATTTGAAACTGAATACATTCCTTATTGATATGCCTCATAATTCTGTTCATTCATTTAAACCCTAAAAATCATTCTTTAGTAAATTTCCTGCTATGAATTCCAGATTTTACGAGATTTGTGCAACATATTCACGAAATCTTCGTAAAACATGACAATTTGGTGAAAGAAATAGCACTTAAACGTTAAATATTTCCAAAACATAAATAAAATTATTTTAAATAATTTAACCCTCAGAAAAATTTAAAATACTTTATGTTGTTATAAATTTACTTGTGATTAATCACTCGTTTCGCCAGGAATTTTCCCAATTGTAAGAATATGCATTCGTTTTAGGTTATTTTTTATCTAAATCTTAGAGCTAAAATTTCGTGTTTACTGTAAGATATTTTCATAGACATCAGCCCTTGATTTAAATGGATAAAGCTTGAAGTTTAATATATATATATATATATACATATATAAATTTAGAATTTTTATGCTTCTGTAGCCCCCTCCCAATACAATCGATTTCATCAAACCTTATTTTTAGTGGATCTGAACAAAAGAAACATGCCTGACAAATTTCAAAATTTTAAATTTAATTATTAAAAACAACAAGAGTTTTTTTTTATTATTTATAACGCTCTGCAGACTTTTTGGAAGTTGATTTTCAAAAAAAAACATTCCTAGTGAATCTCTACTCAACAGAAGAAACGTATCTACCAAGTTTCTAGTTTGAAAAGCTAACAGTCCAAAAAAGGATTTTTTTTTTACTTATAACACTCTCATAGTCCTTCTTGGGGCCATTTTCCATTAAACCAGATCCTCGTGAATTTCTAATCAATAAAAGAGCCACGTTTGTCCAGCTCCTTGTCTATGGCTGCAATAGTTAAAAAAAATGGAAATTTTTGAGAAAAACAGCCCTTTAACCCTCCTTTGAAGTTGGTTTTCGCAAAATCCAATCTTCGTGTATCTCTATTTGGCAGACATTCTCGAATAGAGATGTCTGCCAAATTTCACAGAATATCGTTTATTGCAATGAAATATATTTTTATGCTAATTATTGCTCGTGTTATATAAAACGCCATCTGTTGGCCTTTCTCCAAATATTTTTGGTTTCAATAAAACCTCATGTTACTTTAAGTACACGTATCAATTTTTTCCTTTCTACCTACATTATTCAGTGAATGATTGAAAGTTCAATTGTTAACGGACTTTTGCGCCACCTGGTATTTCAAAAACGGTAATTTTTGTGTATTACTTCCATAACCTTCCTCCGGTGTTGATTTTCCCGAAACCCGTTCTCTTCATATCGACAAAAGGAACATGCTTACAAAATGTCAAGTATAAATGTCTAATATTCCCTGAGATCCCTTGATGAGTGAGTGAGTAAATTTAGGAGTGAATATAAGTGACTCCCTTTTCTTCTTTATATACATGAGTATTTTAAGTTCGGCATAAAAATTTAAACAGTTTGAAACAAGTTTTCTCCCTGCATGTGAAAAAGAAACCAGAAAATTTTTATTTCCTGTTGAAGAAATAAAAATACTAATGTTAATGACTAAATTATAAATATAGCTTAGTATACACTTGAGATATATTAAGCATAAGTATTAAAATTATATGCCGTACAATTTAATAATTTATTTTTCTTTTATTCTTGTAAGCGTAAGCATCAAAGTACATATATTGTCTTAATGGTACAAATAATAATGTTCTTTTTCACGCTTCTGGAGGTATTCTGTTAACGAGGCTTCGGAGATATGATGCGGGCTTCACATATCACGTGATACGGGATTCCCGCCAATGTAAACAAATCAACAGCATAATCTCATCTGACATTGTCTTTAGACATTCTCTCGCTTCCATGTATTGTATCTATTCAGGAGAAAATATCCCCACTTCTTATCCTTTAATTTTCCAGATAGATTACTCAAGAAAAAATTATAAATGAAAGTATTTGGTTATTTTTGTCTCTTCGATTTCTCTCCAGCAGGGCACTGATGTTGTAAAACAAGAAAACCCCTAATGTGGTGTCATAAGGATACGCTTTACTTCAATAGGCGCCGCCTAAATAAGTTGGAAAAGAATACTGATTCCTATTTTGGAGGGGAAAACCTAATATCTCTCTCATTTTCTGGGAAATTGAGTTTCAGGTTGGGATATATGAGTAGAAAAATACATTGTGCCATTATATTAAGACATTAGAGAAAGGAATTATTTTTCTCCAGCAGGAAATGGGGTTGAAAGAAAAATATATTTATAAGCATTTTATTAGATGTCTAGGGTACCCCTGCCTTTTTAATTGTCTTAATTGAATTTTTTGGTAATTAATGCATCAACAGTGCAAAAAAACGAGAAGAAAGCGCATAAATTAATAAGTTTTTTGGTATTTAGTATCACTTTCTTCTTGAATTAAAATACATACAGTTAAAATCGTTTAATACGGAACTGAAGGGACTGACATATTTTTTTCGTGTTCAAAGAATTTCGTGTTAAGTGATATTGAAAAAAAAGCCGTATGCTTAATAAAATTGAGTTCATAGTACATTTTACTCGCAACATGTATAAATGCAAGTATTTAATAAAAATCAATAAAACAAAACAAATCATAAAAACTTATAATCATATAAAACTTAGATACGAAATATTCAAGTTTTTTGCAAAACTAAACATTTATTCAGTTTTTTTTTAAAATTATCTACTATCTATGCGTAAATCAACTCAAAGAAAGAAGGTTTTCGGGGTTTTATAGATAAAAATTACCGTTTTTGAACTATTAGACCAATATACTTAATATGTTTACATAAATAGCCGGTGTGATCTCCGGAATTTCGAATGCAAGCCGACAAACGTGCATGCATTGTGTCATATAGGTGTCGAATGTTCGCATTGTGATATGGAGATCCATGCTTGTTGCATATGCTGTATCGATACTGAAATGGTATGTACTGGCTACAGATGTGATACTGGAGTTGTCGTCCAATGATACCTCATACGTTCTCAATTGGAGACAAATCGGTTGATCTTACAGGTCATGGTAACATGTCAAAATTGCGTTACAACAGAGGTGTGAGGGCAAGCATTATCCTGTTGGAAAACTCCGATTTGAATACTCTTCATAAAGGGGAGTTATCGTACGGAGATACAAACTTGCAGTTAGTGTGTTTGGGATAACCGCGAGAGTGCTCCTACTGTCATAGGATATTGCTCCCCAGACAATAACTCCAGGTGTAGGTCCAATGCGTCTAGCCCCACAGACAGTTTGGTTGCAGGCGTACTTCTGGCATCCTTCTGTCCACCACACGGCCATCACTAGCAGCAAGGCAGAATTTACTTTCATCACAGCGAATCTCCACTCCGTCCTCCAATGAGCTCTTGTTCGACAACACTGCCGTCGCAAATGGCAATGGCTTGGATTTAGTGAAATACACGCTACAGGGCACCTGGCTCGGAACTATCCTTGAAGTAACCGATTTCTAACAGTTTATTTTGTCACTATGATACTAACTTCAGCTAGTATTTCTGCTGCAGACGCAGTACGATGCGCCACAGCCGTACGCCGAACACGGTGGTCTTCCCTCTCAGTAGTGCCACATGACCTTCCAGAACACGGTCTTATTAAGGCAGTACCATCCTTCGATCATTGCTCCGAGCAATCATGCACAGTGTATACATTCCAGCCAAATATTTCTGCAAAACTGCGTGGAAAAAAAATCTTCCTTCTCGTAGTCCTATTAATCGACATCGTTAAAACTCGGAGAGCTGTTGATAATGGCTTCTTCTTCTCCTTAAAGGCATTGTTTGCTAATATCAACTGAATACGTAAAATTTATCAGATAAATAACCCTCACGAACCGTACAACACGCATTTAAGGAAACCCTAACTTGAAAGCTCCGAGTGGCGCTCCTAGCGCCATACTTAAGTGCGAAATTAGAATCGGTGCCATCTTTCAGATGCATAAAGACGCCTGCCAAATTTCATTTACCTAACACAAGTCTTTCTTGGTGTTGAGATTCTTTTCCGTCAGTGCACTTGAATTTTAGGAATTTAAATCCCGTTCTTTTTGAAAATGTTTAGGAAAACATTCGAAAGCTTAACGCTGAAACTTAGGTATTAATAATACACACAATATATATATATTATTACAGAAATATACAAAAATAGTTATATACCTAAGATAACTATAGTCATGATAGAATAGATTTAGCCACAGAAATACTAGAGCAAACTCCTCGCCTTAGGAACCAGAAATGCAGGTTTAAGGCTACAGTGGACAGTTAAAATGTGGAGAATTGACCAAAATATCGAAAAAAATTTTTTTTACTGATTATACTATTTTATTAGCCTCTCTATCAAACGCAAAAAAAAATTGGTTTTATGCATTTTTTACTGAGTTATAGGGAAGTTTCGAATTAGTTATCCATGACCACGCCCCTTTGTTTACATTTTCTAATGTCAAGCTATTGTTGTTGTCATGCACTTTGACAGGAAAAATTTTATTTACTGTAGACAAAGCCTCACTAATTTTTATTTTTAAATATTAATTTATCAAGTTCAGGTTGGCAACACTTTGTTTTAACTGTATCTGAGACCTAAATTGACATTATTTGTTTACTATTCGTTCAAACTTCGGTTTGCATTTTTCGTTCAACTTTACTCAAACCTTATATTGATTTTACCAAAACAAAAAGTTCTTTTCAGAACTAAAGCTCTTTTTAAATCGCATTTGTTGTTTAAAATTATTAGCATGGATCTTATATCATCGAGATATAGAAAACCTAAGGGTCGTCCTACCAAAAGGAGGAAGATGTTGTCTGAAAATAGCAAGAAGCGATCGCAGAAATCTCCTGAAACTGTTGATGAAAAAAACAGTTTTATATTACAGAGAGATCCATTATCTGACCCAAGTACCTCTTCCCAACCTGATGCAAGTTATATTTTCACCCACAAGGCTGTGTTTTCTGAACTATTACAAAAAGTTCCTTGCAAATATTGTACAAACTGTGCCCCTGTTATAAAACAACACCAATCCATAGGATATTCTACAAAGATGGAACTTTTATGCGAATCATGTAATGAAAGCTATGGAAGTGTGTATTCAAGTTTCCAAGAGGAATCTAAAAATTCACATGATTCACAAATTCACTCAACAGCAAGCTGGTGAATGCTTTCCTATCTATACACAGAGGGCATGCTGATTTGGAAACTTTTTCATCTGTACTCAACATGCCAACAATAGACAGAAAAACATTTGCCAAATGCATGCACAACTTATCGGTTAAAAACAAAGAAGTGAAGAAAAAAATGCTCGAAATGTCGCGTCAAGCAGCTAGAGAAGCTCACATAAAAGTTGATCCTTCTCTAAAATATGAGGAAATCATTGATGTGAGTGTGTCATATGACGGTACATGGCAAAAGCGAGGACATACATCTAACCTAGGATTAGGAATAATCATCGATGTCCTTAGTGGACTTGTCCTTGACTTTGAAGTATTGTCGAAATACTGTCATAATTGCGTAATTACTGGTCGAGATATGGGAGTCGATAGTGCGGAATTTCACATATGGCAAAAAGGACATATGGATGAGTGTGACAAACATTTCGATGGAGTGTCTGGAGCCATGGAGATGTCAGCTGCACTAATTATGTGGAGACGGTCAATAAGTGATTGCCAAATGAGATTCGTTTCCATGCTGAGTGATGGCGACTCGAAAACTTTTCAATTTTTGTCAGAAAATAAAATATATGGTTCTGGCGTGAAATTCGAAAAGGAAGAGTGCTTCAATCATATTGCGAAGAGATTAGGCACATCGTTAGGCAACAAAGTAAAAGAGTGGAAGGTGAAGAAGGTGACTCTTGGTGGGCGTAAGCAGGGAAGCCTTACAGATAAAAACATAACAAAGTTGCAAAACTACTACAGAAAAGCAATAAAAGATATTGTTCCTAATACCCAAAAAATGAAAACTGCTATATATGCCAGCCTGATGCATTGCTCGTCAACTGACAAAAAGCCTACGCATGGTAAGTGTCCTGAAAGTGAATCATCATGGTGTTTTTATAAAAGAGCAATAGCCAAACCCCAGGGTCACATAGTTCCATGAGAACTTGCTTGTCGCAACAAGTAAATGAAAAAATTATGCCTGTTTACCAACGTTTAGATTTGTCGTAGTCTCCACTACCCCCAGGGTTATTAATTACCCTTTGCATATTATCTATGTTTGGATATGTAGGATTCATAATTAACCCTCTGGGTGGTTGAGGATCTAATTGAAACTCATTCAAAAGCGGTCTACTTTTTCAAAGCTGGCGGTAGCGAAACGGTTCCTGTGTACTTTTGCGAACTACTTCGAAAATGCACCACAATTTTATGCCTTCCCCCTTTAAGATACGGGAGGTCTACAAGCGCTTTTGTTGGGGACGATTTTATTGCTTTTTCGGTTTCTGTGTTGTTGGAAAAAGGGGAGATTTCTCATTCATAGCTGTTGCCTTGGGAGAAAATTGTGTGATGAACGTTGGATCCACATCACGGCGAACAGAAACCATCCAATTTGTTGAATCATAGTAACAAGCAAATAAAGGATAGAAAATAAAGATTTAAAGAAATGACGAGTTAAAAGTTGAAAAATATTTTTAATAAGCAAAAGAAAATTAATATTTTTCTCCTATTACTTTTTAAAACTAAAAAAAAAAAAAAAAAACATTTTGATTTTGGTATTACGATTTGATCAAGACAGAAGTAATCTGTAATCATTGTTGAATATCAGACTAAGAAAACGCAAACCGATTTTCCTGTTTTTTTCTTTCTTTTTTTTTTAAAAAAATTATGAGGTAAAAAAGTAAAAGTGATCATTTTTTTTAAAAAGCAAAATGAGAATAAATGTAGTATCATTATATACCAATGATTCCCAAAGGTATCTATATGCACTCCCAGGGGTCTATGACGACCTGCAAGAGTTCCACGCGAGTAAAAAAATAATTTGGGGGCTCATGAGGTGTAAATGGGGGTCTATGATCGTGGTTCTCATTAAACCAGATCATGACGTTATTCTTTAAAAAAATTTGATCCAGTGGGAACTAGATTTTACCAATTTAACGTTTACTAAATTTAGTGAGGTTAGTTTAACAACATAAAAGTTGACTACCATACTAGGTGATAACATAAATTTTATTAATACAAGGAATATTTCAGCATTTTTTTCCAAAATTAAGCTAAAGAAGTATAATATTGAACGTCACGAATTTTTTATATTTGTCACAGTCTGTCAGGACATTTTAACCTACGTTTAACATTTAAATGCCCTTACTCAGATTTTGAAACTAAGTTTGAGATTTTTTTTTTTTTTTTTTTTTGTAATACAGCAGTAGACAATGATTTCAAATAGTCGCTTTGAAAAAAAAAGTGTCATATTGCAATAGGAACTTATTAGAATAGGTCCTAATGAAGATCTTATAGAAACGGATGTCAGTAATTTTGGCTTTAAAAAGACATACCTGATATTTGTCACAAAATATGGAATATCATGAGAAAGTTTTTAAATGTGTTTTTCCTTGTGAGAGGGAGTTTCACTGAGTTTGCCAATCTCAAAAAAAAAAAAAAAAAGAAAGGAAAAGAAAGAAAGAAGTAGGCACTTACGAAAAAGGAAGGTTAGGGTTAAACCTGACAAGATTGATATTAAATATTGAAAATTTGTTATTGAAACACCAGATTCATCCTTCTCTTTAAAAGCATTTGTTCAGTTATTTTGTTTTAACTATAATTCATTATTGCGCTTCTTAAGTTTTAAACGCAGAACTATACTTCATTACAGTTAAAAATTTAATTTTTTGAAAGTAGTAGCACCAATTATCAAAAAGATATTTAAGTTGATAAATTTGCAAAAATTTAATATTAGGTAGGCAGGGGTCTACCCGAAACCGAAAAACATGGCAAGGGGTCTATGAGACAACGAAGTTTGGGAACCTCTGTTATATATACGATGAAGAAGTTTGTACAATAAAACTGGGCTTTCTGCATTTAATTATATTTTTAATTTAAAATAACATTAAAGGATTTTAATACTTTTAATTTATGCAAATTTTAATCCTTAAATTTATACTTTTCTGTTGAATGAATTTTTTGGCATAAATCAAATCTCATCATTACAACTTACACTAAGAATAAAATAATACTCTCACCACTTCAGCATTTTTGTCGGAATCACATAATACACTTTCAATCAATAATTTTAATAAGGAAATATATTTTTCTTAAATGTGTTAAATGCGAAAGCGTTTCTTCCCATTTTCTACTCAGATTTGATTTTCATTTTTCCGTTTCTTTAGTATTACATCCTTTAAATGCATATTCGCATATATTTATAAATGGGAAATTGTCATCCGTAGCTACATCTTTCAATTCAGTCATTGCAAAGATGTGTGTGCATTACTGATTAATTTTGTCTTTTAAAAACAGTACACTTAAAACATTTTACATAGTAAAATTAACTGACAATTAATAATATAAGAAATTTTATAAGCAATTTTAACATTTAGAGATGTATCCTTAATTCCAGGATTAGAACCTTACAAATTGCTATTTTATTCTTAAATATTAACAGTAAAAATTCATTATCCTCATAATTCATTCTATATTGCAAGAAAACCCTACCTTTTTCTTTTGAAATGTTATTATATTAAAAATTTTGGGTAGTTTTGTAAAAAAATTACACATGTGGAAAAAACGGATTATAATTTTTGATTTTTAAATAATATTCTCTTAAGTGTCGAGAATTTTTCCAAATTTAAGGCATAATAACAAAAACATCAGGGTTTTTAAAAAAAATTTGTGGCCCATATATTTCGAAAGCTTGCTCCAATTGAACTGGGATCTCTCTCTTATCATTTTAGGATACTTTCAAACTGTAAAAAAAGCCTAGGCTCTAGGCTGGATCTTAGACAAAGCATACATTCCAGAAGACCTGAAAACCAATTAGGTTTTAAGAAATTTTAAGTTTTCTGAGATTTGGTTTTAGTTTTGAATTCACTTTAAAGTGTTTTTGAAATTCTAAATTAAATTAATTGAAAATATTTTTGAACACAAGCCACTCTTTCGTGTGAAATGGGTATTAACTGAAATTTTAATTTCTAAAATCATTTCTGTTTGCTATGTTTTGAAGCTTTTGAGTTCTCTCACATTTACTTAATTAAGATTGATTTAAAGACCACTATATTTATTTGTACTTATAATTTATATAATTTAAAAGCTTTTTACTTTGTTTTCATTAATTTTTCCCTGTTGAGAAATGGCACGACAAAAATGTAAGCAGGCTTCTGTGAGAAATAACATTTGAAAGGGAAGGAATACGCGACTGAAATTTATAAATCTAAAATCCAGCTTTCACAGATGATGTTACAATTAGACTTCAAAATGTAATGTTCTGAATACAAATGTTGTAGAAAGAACTAAATATTCCCTGATGTCTTAACTACATTATAGTAAATATTTTGTAGTACTACTTTAGTATTTTCAAGTCATGCAACAAAAACCCAAACTTCCTAAACTACCCCGATTTAAAAAAAAAAATTGACATTATTTACAAACTTGGTGATTTCGGGAATACCTTTATATCACTATTATTTTGTGTGTATAAATGTTTTGTGTATTTAAAACTCCTGTGAAAATATTAGGTTAAGATGAAACCGAATAATCTATCACAGTAACAAATGTTATTAATATTGCGTAAAAGAATATTTTGAATTAAAAAAGAAATTTTCAGTCATAATTATTTCAAGTAGTGTTTGGATGTAGAACATAAGTTGGAAAATAACATATTAAAAATTAGAGCTTTACAGACACTATTAGTTTTTGTTTTTGCCTTTCCAAATTTTATAAATGTGTTTTTTTCAGACTTTTAATTTTGAAAATGTGTTTTCTAATCCCTAACGCTTTTTTTTCTTCTAATCTTGAAATATCTTGTAAATACTCCCAAACATATGATCCATAAAAGTTCATATGGATTTAGGACTGGGAGCTCCAGTTATGTTTTTTAAAAAATCTTAAAGTTAATATTTGAAAAATTTCGTGTTTTTCCAGGTTTAGCTATAAAAATAATTATTAAAATCCAACAAAGAAATAGATTTTAAATTCTATACTTTTTGTTTCCAATAATCTAAGAAATATAAATCATTTACAATAATTAAATATTTTTAATAATTTAGTATTTTATAAAATTTTTAAAAAACTTCCAAAATATTCAATGCTTTAAAATTGTTAAATAATGGCTTGTCAAACTAACTTATTATTTTCAGAATCAATATAATAGCATAATTTGAATATAAAACAAAAATTTATTTTACTGTTATAAAACTGTTTATGACTTCTATTCATAATGTAAAAGAATGAAATATAAATACATAACTTAGTGGAGTCAAAAACAATCATAATTTGTAAAACTCCGGCCGCACTACTAATTCCAATACATTTTACAAACTGTAGCTAAAAACAATTATATTCTTACGGGACCAAAAATTTATTTATGTATGGAAATATTTTTCCTTATTAAATATATAATGAATAATTACAAGATGATTTCTAAAATCCTAAAAGCCTTTAATGGAGAAAAAGCCCGACATAATTTGGATAGTTAGAAATTTCATTATATAAATAGGCATGCTTTAAAACAAATAAATTTGCAAAGAAAAAGCAATTTACAAACATTTTTGTATTTACTGAATATAAAATAAATCAGAATTCATCCTCAAATATACATAATTGTGTAAGAAAAGGTTTTGTTCAATTTACAAACAATTGCAAAGAAACTTTTATAAATAATAATTTAAACAGGTATAAATAGCAAAAATTATCATACAAAATATTATTAAAATTTGCTATAAAATGTTTAGTCAAAGCAAAATACCTTTTACAAAGCTAAAAGTTTATCTAAACAATTGTACATTACTGAAGCTAGAAGTGTACATATGCATATAGAGGGCAAAAACAAATATATTTGTTCAAAACATTTTTAAACCGTTAATTTTAAGAAAAAAGATTTTGTATACATTGATAGATACGTCATTGATTGATTGATATACGTCGTTTATAGCACTGTCACAGTGTGATATTTTTCGAAACACGGCGCTGCACACAATCGTTCAACATTACAATCTTTACATTCAAAACGTGTTTCTCTTCGAATGCATTTTCCGTTATCATTTTTCTTAAGGTAGCATACGACACATTTTCGTGGTGGTTTGTTTTTTCTTGAAGAGTCACTTTCCACATATGAAGCCATTATGAAGCACATATTTCCATTTATGCCTTCCAATTAAACGGACTACATTTTCAGAAATTTCAGAGGTAACAAAGTTTCGAGAATCGGAATTACTACTTCCTTCTTCTATCAATCGTTCAATCAGTTTCATTCGAAAACCAATATGATTTAAAATACCGCCATTTTTTTTTTATAGATAGTGAAGGAATTCCACACAATTTGATTTAACAACTGTCGAAAAATCTTCTTGTAGTATTTCCTTTGTTGATTTCGGGCAACAGGATAGTAGGATAGACACTGGTCTGATCTATCAACACCATGGGTGGTGTTGATAGATAAAACACCGCTGCTTTTGGTTTCATTTTCACAGAATCTTGTTTCTTAGCTTTCACTTCCATCATATCAGCGTTATGAAAAATGCTAATCATATGCAGGGGTTTTTTATCCTTGTACTTCAAAACACACATTTTTCCCTTTTGGAAGGCAATAATTTCCACTTTCTTCACTTTAGAATCTTTTAATGAAACAGGTAAACCTTTTCTAGGTAACGGACTCGTGGCTGGCGTATCATGAGTTCGAGCCCATTACCACTGAAGACCCGCCGTGTAGAGGAACGATGCACGTTAAGTCTGTCAAGAGCTGAAACGTCCCTCTGTTGGTGTGGTGTGGTAGTTAGGAGAAGGAGAGAGGTGCTAGCACAGGTGTCATCCTCGTCACTTGACTATGGTTCAAAATGACGAGGTTCGTCGCCAAAAGTTCTCGAGTATAGCTGAACAGAGCGACGTTAATATTCACTCACTCACTCAACCAAATTGTATGAAATTTACGAAATAAATGAAAAAATATTAGAAGTGGAATAAATTAAAAATTCAATTTAAAATTTTAAATATCCAAAGAATTATTAGTATTTATGGTAAATTTTTTTCAACTGCGTACGCGAGATACCTACATAAATATATTTTTCGAAATTCAAATGCAGAATATCAGTGCAGCTAATATAAAATTCCTGGTTTTGTATGGTTAAGATTACAAAAAATGTCCAAATTTTAAGTACTTGTTCTTCAGCCAACCTCTATAATAGAATCTAAATGATAAGAGATTTTGCATAAATAGATATTTTTTTTACTTGAATTTAAAATGGATCTTTATATTTATTTATTGACGCAAATGTCAACTGTAAATTTGTCCAGGTGCTCTTTTCATTTCTCTTTGCCCGAAGATTCAAGCTTAAGAATTTGAGCTTGTTGTTCCTATTCACTTTGAAGGAAACTGAAGTTCAGACATTAAAAATTCTATTATAATTCGTTATCTAAACAATAAAAAACTAGGAATTGTATGTAAGATACTCTGAAAACCTGGCTTTTGATATTATGAAAAACTAAAGGATTTAAATAGGTTTTTTTGTTGTTATTTTTATCAATGCGTACAAAATTTTTGCAAGTTCTGTTGTACAGAAACTTAAAAATTATTCATGTTTAGAATTTTAAAAGTTTAACAGGTTTTAAATTTTGAACCTTTTTTTTTTTTATAAATTTTTGACACAAACGAAATAATTCCTTTTAAAAAAAACTTAGAAGTATTAATTAAAATAAGAAAAACGAAACTGTAAATCATCCTCATTGTTTTAATATATACTTTGAATTTAAATATAGATATATCATAGATATTTTTAGAGATACATTATAAAAAAACTTAATTCTACTTGAGAATTTTAAGGTAAAGAAAAAAATGTGATTTTATCAAGCTACCCTTTTCTTCCCAATTCGTTGAATTTCAAATTAATATTAAATCAAAAGTGAGTATATCATCTATATTACTTATGTGATGGAACTTAAAAAATGATTTAAATGAAAGATTTATAAAAATGCTTAGATCGTGAAAACTACATCAAAGAATTTATTTAATTCAAACCCAAAGAAATTTCAAGTCAAGTTTACATACAAACTTTAACTGATAGTCCGTACGCTCTGGAGGTTTTAAATTCCTCCCAGTTTTTTACGATTGCTGCAGGGGAAGAATGGGTTTCCCGCATGCCATAAAACTTCCCGTCAGAGTCCATTGTGTCACCCCAACCCTCCCTAATTATCCTTCAAGATGTTAAGCCTTTAAAGGGGGGAAAGGAATTCGGAAAAAGACGTCTCTAACACTTTCGAAGCTGTTACTTGAGGAGGAAATAACACGTTTGGTGCATTTTTGGTGAGTCCCCGGTCTTACGGGAAAAAACGTGTGGTGCGTTTTTGAAGCATCTCAGGATAGCAGAAAAAGACGTTTGGAACGCTTAAAGGGTTAATGACTACTCAAATAATAAATCACTTATTTATTATTTCCTTAGGATAGAAATTCACAATTAATAATCAACTTTAAGAACAATAAACTATCATGGAGTGCTATCAGAATTCAATTATGGACGCGGAATACTAACTGATATCACGAGGGGAATAACGCATACAATCAAACTACACATTTAAATCTAATCTACAAAAATTACAGACCTGATATCTTCTTCGGGATGAACTTGGAAACTATTAGAATCTAGGAAGTGGCGTCGGTCCAGGATATCTTCAATTACGTCTGAACCAAATTAATGAATCTTGTTCAATAATCTTACTTCCGCTATCAGTCTTCACTTAGTTAAACTAAATTCTTAGAAACACTTTCTTAAGCAACCACGTAGTTTACTCTTCAATCCAAACACGGAGTCCTCCTCTATCAAACCACTTAATCATCCTCTACTCTTCATTTCATTTCTCCCTTTTATATCTCTTTCGAACTCGCTAAACCCGAAACTATCTTATTTGCATAAGTCACACTTTCAGCTCTCAGCGGGGATTGGTCAAAATAAATACAATTTAAAAGTTTTTAAGAGAAGGTTAGTGAAACGCGTAAGCACCCGTCACAACCCCCCTCCGAGAAAAAAAGCGTGACTTATTGAAGGTCTAAACGACCTGCAAGAATTCGCTTAATTTACCTAACATCTGAAAAACACTGAATCTGCACAAAATTTTAACTACTCTAGAATGCCTGAACTTGTAAAAAGTTAACTCACGAACTTTATAACGCCTGCAAATTCTTAACTTGTAGAAAGTTTTAACTCTCTAAGTTAGAAACTTTAATTAAACTAACACACAGAAATGATTACTCAAAAGGGGTACTCCACTTCAATTTATTGTTCTTGTACATGTTTAGGTTCCCTACAGTGCATCCCATTTGTGCGAAGATCAGGGGAAAACCTTTCAAGGAAAAAACCCTGATCATGCACTTTACTTAAGTGCTAATAAATATAAAAAATTTTACAACAGTATCTTCATACGACATCAAACTTTCATCACATCACTATGTTCAGGGACTGCTGCCCTGAAAGGAAACCTTGTCAATTTTTCTAAAACATGACATTAAATGCACAGAACTTTTATACAACTTCCTTATTGACATAAAATATGGCATACATTATATTATATATATATATAGTTTAATAACAAAATAACCCTTATCTGGTTTCATTTTCAAAAATTCCCAATCAATCGCGCTGCGCTGTTAATGTTTTTTGTTAGTATTCCTAATTACGCCGCGCCCAGAAACCAGACACTGCTTATACATCTTAATAATTACACACAAAATATATACATTTTTTTTACATAGAATATATTACAACAAACAATACAAGTAATCTCACATATAAAGCCACGTCTTTAATGTGTAGCAAAACAATTGCAATTCAACAAATGTTTTTCCACAATTTGGAAAAAAATTAAATACAAAAGTCTTTTCAACCGATATGAAAATGCACACAACTCAGTGACACTTTTGTACGTTAACTTTACAAAAAAGATTAGACTAGCCCACATGGAAAATACTCCGAACTGTCTGTCAGAAGAAAATTAACAAATTAGAATTATACAACCTGACTAGTCTTTAGATCCAATCTGCATAGGCTTTGTCTCCCACCATGGCTTCTGTGCGGATGACCTTGTCCTAGGTTGTCCACTCTGCGCTCCAACCTTCTGGGTCTCCTTTTCCATCGAGTCCGTTGAAGTTGATATGCTCCTGCTGAGGCGTTGTTTTCTTCTGTGAGAACTGGAACTTGGCTGTTGTCCACTCGACGTCGGCTCCGAAGATTGTATGGACAGCTCCTTTCCTGATGAGGTCTGTTGTACTTGAATCTGTGGGATGGTCCTGGAACTGCTCTTTCAGAACTATTTTCTTCCATCTTTCTATAACGTTTTCTGGAGGGACGAGAGGACATTGACGAGGAAATCTTTCTTTTCTCGCGATCTACCTGGGCCTCTGGTCTCTTCTTTTGTACGTTTTCATACCAGGATTCAGGCCTTCCTCTTTTCTCTCTCTCAGTGTATAAAGGTCTCCTTTTCCTGAAATTATACGCGCCACCCCCGAAGAAACAGCAGATTCCGTCCGTCCACGTTTTTTTCTCACCTCCACTCCATCGCGTATATTCGCAACTATATCTCTACTACCATTTACATTTCCTGATTTCGATCCTTTACGACCACCCCTATCATTCTCCGATTGCACCAATGACGACTGCGCATCATCTGACCTGATTGATGTCACTGCACCATGATCACTACTAGTGTTACTTTCCGACTCGGCAACACTGTCTTCTCTTTGATGGTAAATTCTCACCTGGTCCACATTAACCGTATTCTTTTACCAAATTTTAATATTACTAAATTATTATTATTTTTTACACTCAGACTTTATATGGGCCTTCAAACTTTGGCATAAATTTACCTACTATTTTTTTTACATTTTGAACTTAACGGGTGAGTTTGAACTAATACTAGATCACCAACTTTCACATTATTTTCACGCCTCTTTTTATTATAATATTTCGCCCACTTTCTCTTGCTGGCTCTTTGTATGAACTCTAGCCTCCTCAAACAACCTTTCTATGTTCCCACAAACTAAATCTGATCCATCAGTTACCATAACTAAATTCTGAAAAGGGGTGATTAAATTTCGACCTAAAAATAAT